>VDFB02128194.1:0-22351 GCA_007258455.2 Sequoia sempervirens | reverse complement strand
GGAGATAAAGACAAGTAGAGAGGGAAGGAGATGTAGAGAGGACAGATAAAAAAAAGTATAAAGGGAATGAGGAAGGGAGAGGTAGGGAGGGAGGGAGAGAGAGGTAGGGAGTGATGAATAGAGAGGTAGGTAGAGAGAGAAATTGGGAGATAGAGAGTAGATAAGGAAGGAGAGAGGGAGGGAGAGGTATAAAGGAGAGAGAGAGGTGAGATAGAGAGAAAAAGAGAGAGTGGTAGGGAGTGATGGAGAGAGAGGTATCATAAACCCTAATCCCTATACCCTATACACTTAACCTTATACCCTTAACCCTAAACACTATTTATCAACCCTCGTTGTCATACTCTATACCCTAAACCTTGAACATTATCCCTCAACCCTCAACTCTCAATCATCAACCCTATATTTAAACCCTAAATCCTACACTCTCAACCCTCAACCCTAACCATAAACTTGATACCATGAACCCTATACCCAATATCCTAAACCCTAATCCATATAACATATACACAAGTCCTATACCCTCAATCCTAAACACTATACCTCAACCCTCAAGCATATACCTTGAACCCTAAACCCTACACCATCAACCCTAATCCCTATACCCTATAACCTCAACCTTATACCCTAAACCCTAAACTCTCAACCCTACACCCAATATCCTAAACCCTAATCCCTATATCCTATACACTTAGCCTTATACCCTCTACCCTGAACACTATCCCTCAAACCTCAACCCTATACCTTAACCCTCAACCTTCATCCCTATACTTTATACCCTCAACCTTATACCCCAAACCCTAAACATTATCCCTCAACCCTAAACTTAAACCCTAAACTCTACACTCTCAACCATTAACCCTATACCTTATGCCCTAAACCTTATACCCAATATCATAAACCCTAATCCTTATACCTTAAACACATAACCTTATACCCTCAACCCTCAAACCTCAACCCTATACTTAAACCCTAAACCCTACATTCAACCTTATACCCTAAACCCTAAACCCTAAACATAACACCATCAACCCTATACCCAATATCCTAAACCCTAATCCCTATACCCTATAAACTTAACCCTATACCCTCATCCCTAAACACTATCCCTCAACCCTTAGTTGTAAACCCTACACCCTCAACCCTCATACCTATACCCTATGTCCTAAACCTTATACCCTAAAATGTGAACATTATCACTCAACCCTATACTTAAACCCTAAATGGGTGGGTTGTTACACTTTTTTTCTTAGTTTCCAGGTTACTTTTACCTTTATGAGTAAATATGATATTAAATACAAATCATGACTTTGATATGTTACACCCCATTGTGGGATTACAAAATGTTTGATTATGTTTTGTATATACTAATCGAAAATGTGATGAATGAATATGTATTGAAATATGATTACTTTAATGCTTTGATGGCACAAATGATTTATGATGCAAATGAATTTCATGTGATCGTCTAACTACCTTTGTGATGCAATAAGTTGGATGCACCTGAAAGAATAGAGCCCTCAAGTAAGAGAGGGAGAGTATCACTCAAAAGAGGAGCTTGATTTGGTAACCCCTAATGTTCCTATTTGAGCTATCACACACTCACATCCTATTTGGTGACGTTGAGTTGAGTCAAATTGGGATTCGACAAGTAAACCCTTGGTTAAAGCATTGGATAATTGGAATGATTGTATGGTCATCTTTGATTTCTATGGTTGTTTCTTTGGTTTGAATTATGTGACTAAATCTCTATGTTAAGTGTATGTTCTTCTTCATGTGTTTATATTTGTATATTAATTGATGAGTATATACATAGAATGTATGTATGTATATATGTATGTGATTGTGATAACTCATACATGTGAGTATATATGTGCATGCATATACATAAGTAGATGTACTTATTCATACTCATGTATGAATATACCATATGCATGAGAATATCAATTGGATTTTTATGACATATATATGTATATATACATTTTTTATATATCGATCGATGAATATGTAAATATATGTATATATTTTGGTTACTAAAATAATGGGATATATATAATATATACTAATATATATGTATATGGGTACAATAATGTATATACATAAACATACATATTCATATATATAATTATACATAATTGTTAATATATTTAAATATCAACCAATGATTTTTTTTTGGTCGGTATCGCGAGATATTTTATTGCTTGAAAATTTTCACAATAGGTACAATACAAACCTCCCAAATCCATCAAAACCTAAAACAACGCCCCTATTCTCAATTTATGTTGCAGATTAAACCATAGCTTACAAAGCTTAACTAAATCTGCCAAACGGGCATACAACCAACACACCCTAGAGACCTATTAACAAGTCAAAAGTTCAGGGTATACTTTGATCTTTCTTTAGTCTGTGATCGTAGGACCTGTTGCCTCTATTTCACCTATAATTGAATTAGGCGAGATGATCAAATGTTATATTTTCAGAGGTCAGGTGGGACATTCACACAAGGGAAAAGACTCTACATCTATTGCCAGGTCACGAGGAACTCAGTGGGAGAAGCTACCCTAGACAATTTTAGCATGAAGATCATCTAAGGAGAAGTTGGCAAGACCCTCCTACTGTCTGGTCGACTGACTGTTTGATTCTTTCCATCTTGAGCAAGTCACTGAGACCTAGTTTCTGTCATGCTGAACAAGCCTGTAGAGCGTATCGCTATAACGGAGAGGGTTTGGTATGACCTATTACCGTGTGGATTTTCCTTTGTTGATAGGCCATTCAATTGTTATTCAGCAAGACTCTCAGTGACCACGGGCTTCAGGGAGACCTAGAACGCTTGGTGAGAAGTCCCAGCGAAGGTTCGATGTCTCGCCAACAACAGTGATCCTCAATGTAGCTACAAGACTTCGCCAAAATATCCCGCCGATATCAAATGTCTTATCCACTTCACATAGGTTCCCTTCGGCATAAGGAGATAGCTTCGCCAGAATGTCATACCGAGGTGGAGATGTCTCCCCAAAATGAAGCATAGCTCGGCGAAGAGCGAAAAGATTGGGTAAGAGTCTCACCGAATACAAGAGCCTCCAAGATGAAACAAGGGCAGTGTCAGCAAAGGATATCACCTTCGGCAAGATGTCTTGCTGAAGGATAGGTATCACACTGAAGAGATCAAATGAGGCGGCATCAGCATGAGTCTCACCGAACATGGAGGTCTTCGGCATAACATTTTGGGCTCGACAGGAAGTCTTATCGACCAGTCATTGTCTCGCCGATGATGTGATATCTTCGATATGATTTTGGGTGACAGATGGACACTTCGGAAAAGGTAAATGAAGTCGCCTGGAGGTCTTAGAGAAGGTGAAAGTCTCGCCGAAAGGAAGGTGAAAGACAAAAGCAGCTCGGCGGGACTCTTGCTGAAAACACAACAATGGCTCTTCAGGTAGACAAAAGGAAGGTCATGGTGAAAGGAAAGACCCTCGCCAAAACAAAGTGCCTCTGATGTGACATCTTCCTGACCAGCGGGAGTCTCAATGAATCAAAGGGAGCTCGGAGAGAGGGATCCAACATCACCGGAAGTCTTTTCGAATGCAGTGTTATCCCGCCGAAATAAGGTACCTTCGCTAAAGGGTGGGGTTTTTCGACATGATGTTTTGGCGATAGAATTATGTCTTGTCGATGGCCTCAGTGATAATTGATATGAATTCCAAAGCCCGCGTAATGTCTCATCGACCGTCATGTGCTATGCTATAGCTTTAGAGGGCCATGATCGCATCGGCGAGACACTTCCAGTGTCTCACCGAGATGCAACTCTGACTAAGGAGTTTTGACCACCCGTGAATACACACGGAATGAGCTCGACCAACCAGGGGGAGCTAGAGGCAAGTCATGGCCGCTTGACCAGCAAAGAGAAAATCAGCAGAACACCAACACAGGATGAATGCAACCTGAATCATGGTGAACTCAGTAGCATTCAAGGCATTCGGCTGAGTAGATCAATAGGACACGATGCTAGGAATTGAATGCGGTGGTTGTAGAAAGATCGGGAAGGAACTTCTCCAAGCATGTTTCTTCACCGACACCAGCAACAGGGACATGTAGGCCCCTGCAATTAATTTGATCAAATATCTAGGGATAGATCTTTTTCTAAACTGGGATATTTTGTAATCCCTAAGGGGGCGACATACAGTCTGTATATAAGGCATTTTTTGCCTTTTTGTAATTAGTTCTAATTGCACACTCTGAAGAGTTAGTGATTTTTCAGTCAATCCTTTCTCATTCAATGTATGTTTTATGTAACTCAACTGGAATATTGAATACAACACAGAGTTTACCTTGGAAGTTTCTGTTCATGCTTTTACTGATTCTCATTTCTGTATCTTTCTTTTGCACATGCAAGTCTTTAGTTGTGTTTTATAATTCTATATTCATATCTTAGAGCTGTGAAATTAATCTTTCCTTCCTCAGATATGTATGTAGATCAAACCTGTTAGGACTAAAGATTTAAGTCTAAAAGAAGTTGTTCTAGGAATAGCAATTAGGATTTCAAGTGTATGTTCTTCCTGTTTTATTTTCATGATTTCTTAAACAGATTGGTGTACCACCCTAGTGTAGTCCTTTAATTAATGTATTTCTTATCCCTTTCCCTTCAAAGAATCAGTAGTCTAGGTGATACCAAAGGAAGTCGGCCTTCTCCAGAGGTTCATTTCAGCTATAGGTGACCCACAACCTTGAGATGATCCCATGTTGCTCTAAAATGCTCAGTTTCTTGCAAACTTTGCATAGGGTGCAATTCTAGGTGACAACAGTTTCTGGCATGCCCGGTGGGATAGAAATTAATTTAAACTGCTAGTTTAGTATGCAACCAGTGAATCCCAGACTTTGCAGAAGTCTTGTGGCATACTTGGCGACTTCACAAAGAGGAAGAACTCTAGAAATCCATGCCTTTTATAGTATATGAAAGAGTTCGAACAAGAAGCAGCTCAAGCCCTTTTGAGTACTTGCAGCTCTCACCACCAAGAAGACAAGGCAGAGTTGAGGAAAGATGGAGAACAACAATCATCTGTTCTAGAAGAACTCAGTCCACTCCTCCACCTGTAAAGTCTCATTTTGCTACATCAACCAATCCACTTTAGATATCTCCAATGGATGTTCTAAGGAATCAACCCTTTGTGGCTTTCAATGGAGGGAGTCCTTTGAACTTGGCACAACATAATGATATTCTAATGGCAGCCTTGAAGAGTCTGCCAACTTTCACAGGAGAAGACCAAACTACTCCCATTGAACATTTGAGAGATGTGGCTTCGTTATGCGGAGTCCACCACATAACACAAGAGGACGTTGTAGTTAGATTACTAGCTGCTTCACTAAAAGGGAGAGCTGTGCAATGGTATAGGAGCCTACTAGTCAATTCAATTGCTACATGGGATGAGTTTGGAGATAAGTTACATAAGCAATTCCAAGACAGGTCTGATAACTTGTCTCTATTGGAGCAACTGACTACAATAAAGAGGGCTCCACAAGAGCAGATGAACGACTTCAACTTTAGGTTTCAAAGAACTTGGGATAGAATCCCTGCAACGGTGAGACCACCTCTAGAGTATGCATTTCTATACTTTTTGAGAGCTTTGAACAGTGATATAGCTGTCATGATATAGTCAATGGGAGGAGTATCTCTGCCACATGCCTTTGAAACAACTATTAGAGCTGAAAACAACTTAATACAAGCTAGTAAGCTTGCTCTAGGCCACCAATGCCAATATTTCCAGAAATTCATGGAAACATCCCTTTGCAAATACCTCCTTTCACACCTCTACTAGCTGTTGTTCAAACCATTGACAAGTAAGAAAGTGCTGCTTCAAGCTCCTCAAATGAATTACAAGAGATTAAAAGTCTTTTACAGACTTTTGGTAACAAGTTGGTGAGCTTGGAAAAGCAACAGACCTATTCCAAACCTTATCAACAACAAAATCAGGCCTCAAGTCAGCCTTTTCAAGTTCAGCAGTAGCAATTCCAAGGGAATAAACCACAGTATCAAGGCAATTATCAGGTCCCAAGACAGAGTGTGAACACAAGGCCTTTTCAGGCCTATGCTCTAGTCCCTGTTAGTGTGACCAAGGAGCTGGTTCTGACCCAAAATAACCTAGCAAAAGACTATGAGTGGTGTTACCCCTATAACCAACCTCATAATCAAGCCACTTGCTCGAATGGATTAATCAATCAGGCACTTATGGTACAAAATGCTTCAAGTTCACGACCGCATACACCTAATGATACATCTTCACAACATCAGGACCAATTCAATAATGATACAACCCTGCTTAATTGGAAAGGTCAAGAATTATGTGGGTTGAATGAGGATAGCTCTCCAGTCGCAGCTAACACCAGGGAAAAAAAGAGAGCATTTGAGCTTGACCAAGCAGCCGACAAAGGAAAAGCATCAGCTGTGGATCCATCTACCTCTCAAGCAATTTGTGGTTCACAAAGAAATCAATAGCTCCCAAACAAGGAGCAGCCACACTTGCAGGCTGATCAGGCCGACATAAAGGTACAATCTAAAGTAAACTCAATTGTTCCATTTAATATCCTTGATAGTATGAAAAAAATGAATGTTACAATGCCTATGTGGGATTCTTTAGTCATCCCTGGTCAAAAAGATATGTTACAATCAGCCCTATCAAGTTTGAGAATGTCTGATGAATCCGAGCCCCCAATAGGTCAGGTTAGAGCCATGTTAATGAATGATTCTCAGGGAAATGATCAGTAGCCTTGCATAGAGAATGAGAAAAGAGTTAAGCCACCTCCTTTCTACGTGTCAGTGATTATTGGTGATAAATTAGTCCATACTGTATGGTAGATAGTGGAGCTAGCAGCTCTGTCATGCCAAAATAGATTGTTGACAAACTTGGACTAAAATACCAGCATTTGGAGAAGGGAGTGATTCAATTGGATGGCACTTTGGTTAACACTTTGGGTATTATCAAGGATTTAAACCTCACTCTCCATGCTTGTCCAAACTTTTCAGTCCCTCAAGACATATGTGTCATAGACCTTCCACCTTTCTTTTCCTTGTGTTTATCTAGAGACTTTACAACCAAGATAGGTGGTTATGTGTCGGCTGATTGGTCACATATGCTATTTAGAACAAGATATGGGACTAAGGTTACCATCAAGTCTGAAAGGTTGGCCAAAGATCACATTGAACCATATAACCCAAGTCCCATCAATGTTGCTCCTTCTGTTGTAAATGCAAATTGTGTTGCTTTTACTGACAGTGAACTAGCTGTTGCTCAAGAACTCCAATCAGAAGTTGTTCCTGACGTGTTGCTGCATGAATGGGCAGTTGAAAATGTACTAGATAGTCCTGAAGACCTCATTCAAGATGCTGGTATGGATAACTATGTTATTCTTGAACCTGATATAGAGATTCCAAACTTGGAGAAAGATGCAAATCAATTATTGCAACCCATTAATGGACTTTGGGAGATGTTATTTGATGGTTCTAGAAGTAAGAATGGAGTAGGAGGAGGTGCATTGTTGATTTCTCCACAAGGTGATAGGTACTACTCTACATTCCATTTTGCTTTTGCATGCTCCAATAACACTGTTGAGTATGAAGGCCTTGTTCAAGGTCTAGAGTGGGCAAGAAAGAGAGGAATAACCAACTTGAAAGTCCATGGGGACAACGAATTAATTGTTAATCAAGTAAGGGGCCTGAATGTTGCTAAAAATGACACATTAAAGTCCTATAGAAACAAAGTGTGGAACATGCTCGAAGATTTTGATGCCTTTAATTTAGTGTCTATCCCAAGAAATCAGAACAAGCATGCTGACAGGCTCGCAGCCATTGGAGCACAGTTTGATGTTCCAAATGACATCAGAAAAGAGAAGGTGCAGCCATATGTGAAGGTTGTAGTCAAACCCTCAATTCCTAACAACAACATCCACTGGCAAGTCTTTGATAGTGATGAGCAGATCCTTTCCTTTTTTCTTGAGGAAAATCAGTTCTCCATGGTGAATCAAGCAAAACTCAAGCAGCAGTATGGTGATCAAGTCATACAGCTGAAGACAAACAAATTACCCAAAGGCCTTGTCACCTTAGAGTCAATTTTCAGTACTGACGATCAGCTCAAAAAGGGTAAAGCTGGCTTGTAGATCAAACAAGAACACTATGAAGAGCTGGAGATCTTTAAAGGTAAGCTCCTTAAGATAGGAAAACTTTGTTCACTTGAAGATAGACAAGATTTTGTTGCTTTGTTCCAAGAGTTTCATGATGTCTTTGCTTGGGAGTATTCAGATTTGAAAGGTTTTGATCCCCACATTGCTCAGCACACAATTGAGTTAGAGCCTGATGCTAAACTGGTAAGACAGAAACAAAGGCCCTTGAAACCTAAACTTGAGCCTCTAATCATTAAAGAGCTGACTAAATTGGTTGAGGGGGGTATTTTCTTTCCTATCAAACACACTTCATGAGTTTCTAACCTTGTACCGGTTAGGAAGAAAAGTGGCAAAATAAGGCTTTGTGTTGACTTCAGGGATCTTAACCGAGCATCCTTGAAAGACCACTACCTGCTGCCCTCCATGGAGCAAATCTTGCAAGAGGTTGTTGGTTCTAAAAGGTTTTCCTTACTAGATGGTTTTTTAGGATATAATCAAGTGCTGGTTAAAGAAGAAGATTAGTTTAAGACTGCTTTTACAACTAAATGGGGCACCATGGCGTACAAAAGGATGCCTTTTGGTATGTCCAATGCTGGTGCCACGTTTCAGAGAGCCATGGACATGGCATTTCAAAGTTTGATCAACAAGATTATACTGATTTACCTAGATTACATCACAGTTTATTCTAAGAATGTTGATGAACATCTGTTACATCTTGGGCAAGTGTTTGAAAAATGCAGAGAGTTTGGTATCTCCCTCAATCCAAAGAAGAGTATCTTTGTTGTCCACAAAGGGAAACTATTAGGACACATAGTATCAAAGCAGGGAATCACTATTGACCCTGAAAGAGTCAGAGCCATACTCGAGTTACCACTGCCTAATCATAAGAAGGGCCTATAGAGTTTTCTGGGATAGATCAACTTTTTGAGAAGGTTCATTCCAAACATGGCAAATCTGCTACAACCTCTAACAACCATGTTAAAGAAGAATGCAATCTTCAGTTGGACAAAGGAGGAAAAGCATAGTTTTGGAGAAATCAAGGAGGCATTAGCATCTGCTCCGACATTGGTAAACCCTGACTTCTCTAAAGACTTCTTTTTATATGCTTTTGGTAATAGTGGTGCAATCTCTGCTATGCTAGTTCAGAAGAATGGCGACAATTTGGAGCAACCCATAGCTTTCTTTAGCCAAATACTTGTTGATTACGAAGAAAGGTATACATTTGTTGAAAAGCAAGTTCTTTCTATGATTAGAAATCTGAAGAAATTTAAACCTTTGCTTTCAAACAATAAGGTTCATATTCTGGTTGCACACTCGAGTGTGAAGGAATTCCTGTTGAATAAGGATCTGAATGAAAAAAGAGTAGGGTGGATCACTAAGTTCATGGAGTACAATGTAGATATTAGCATCACCAAACTAGTTAGAGGTAAAGGTCTTTGTGAACAGCTTGCTTCAAGGTCGAGCAGTGAAAGTGAACTAGAAAAGGATGTTGTGCTTGCCAATACAAATGAGCCTCAGAATGCTCAAGATGATGCACCCATGGGGATAACTAATTCAAGATATGACCCAATTTCTACAAACTGGTCAATGCCCATTAGGTCTAAACAGAGCTAAAAGAAGATACTTCAAATTGCAGTCTATACCATATGTGCTGATGGGCAACACCCTTTTTAAAAAGGATCTGAATGGCGTCCTGTTAAGATGCATCCACAATGATCAAATTGAAAAGGTGCTTCATGATTTTCATGATGGAGCTGCAGGAGGTTACTTTGCTCCCAGAACGATTGCCTGGAAAATAATGAGCTGGTTATTACTGGCCTAGCTTGTTCAAAGATGCTTACTCTTGGGCAAGAAAATGCATCAAATGTGCTCTATTTTTAGGAAAGGAAAAGTTGCCTGCTATGCCCCTGCATCCAATTCAAGTAGAGCAGCCCTTCATGAGATGGGGCATCAATTTTATTGGAGCAATAAATCCACCTTCCAGTTCTGGTCACAAATGGGTACTTACAGCTACCGACTATTTTACAAGGTGGACAAAAGCAATTGCATTGAAAGAAGCAAAGGAGTCTTCAGTTTTGAGCTTCTATGAAGACATAATCACCAGGTTTGGAGTGCCTAACTCTATCATCTCTGATAATTCCCTTGCATTCACAGGTCTAAGGGTAACTAGCTAGGCCGTTAAGCATGGTATTCACTTGAGTACCTCCTCAAATTATTACCCTCAGGGTAATGGCCTAGCTGAGAGCACGAATAAGAACCTCATCAGAATTATTAAAAGGAACATAGAGGATAATCAAAGGACTTGGCACATCAGTCTAAAGAATGCACTTTGGGCAGACAGAGTGACCCCTAAGAGGTTTGTTGGTAACTCGCCATATATGTTGGTCTATGGCAAAGAGGCAAGATTGCCACTATCGGTGGAGCTTCCAGCTCTTGATATTGTTTGCCAGTTAGAGATGTTTGAGGAGTAGGACCCCATGTCTATAAGGTATGTAGAGCTCATGGAGCTCAAAGAATCAAGGAACAGAGCAATGAAATCTTTAGAGTATCATCAGCTCCAGACAAAGAGAACATTTGAAAAAAAGGCTACAACAAAATCTTATAAGGAGGGAGACCTTGTGCTCAAGTGGGACGTTCTTAAAAGTAGACCAAGCCATCACACCAAGTTCGATAACATGTGGACTAGTCTGTTTGTTATCATAGGCTATAAAGAGCATAATGCCTATCAACTGGATACAACAAAAGGAGATTCGCTTCCTATCCCAGTCAATGGGATACACCTTAAACCCTGCTTTCAACCCTGATAAGTGCCTTTCTTGTACATATTTAGTTAGGTTTTATGTTTCAATAAGTGCTTCGCACTATGGTTCATTTGTTCTCTATTTGGTTCCATCCCCTAAATGTTGTTTTAGCACGGTATTCTTTCTTTGTCATTTTCCCCTATTTTGTTTTTTGGCAACCTATTGTGTCCTATAAGTTTCATGCGTATTGCAACCATGTGTCGACTAACGTTTTATTTGTTCTCTGAGTTTTCTAACGACTCCATTCCCAATGGATAGGTATAGTCACTGGTTCTCATGATTAGCAGGAAAACATCCCGCAAAGGTCGCCATAATTGTTGCCTCTATTTCACCTATAGTTAAATCAGGCAAGATGATCAAATGTTAGATCTTCAGAGGTCAGCTGGGAAATTCACACAAGGGCAAAGACTCTACATTTGTCGCCAGGTCATGGGGAACTCAGTGAGAGAAGCTACCCTAGACAGTTTCAGCATGAAGATCATCCAAGGAGAATTCGGCAAGACCCTTCTACTGTCTGGCCGACTGACTGTTTGATTCTTTCCATCTTGAGCAGGTCGTTGAGACCTAGTTTCTATCATGCTGAACGAGCCTGTAGAGCCTATCGCTATAACGGAGAAGGTTCGGTATGACCTCTTACCACATGGATTTTCCTTGGCTGATAGGCCATTCAATCATTATCTGGTGAGACTCTCAACGACCACTGGCTTCAGGGAGACCTACAGCGCTAGGTGAGAAGTCCTAGTGAAGGTTCGATGTCTCGCTGACAACAGTGATCCTCAGTGTAGCTACGAGACTTCGCCGAAATATCCCGCCGACATCAAATGTATTACCAACTTCACACGGGTTCCCTTCGGCTATGTAAGGAGATAGCTTCGCCAGAATGTCATACCGAGGTGGAGATGTCTCCCCAAAAAGAAGTAGAGCTTAGCGAAGGGCGAAAAGATTCGAAAAGAGTCTCACCGAATATAGGAGCCTCCAAGATGAAACAAGGGTAGCATCGGCAAAGGATATCGCCTTCGGCAAGATGTCTTGCCGAAGGATAGGTATCACACTGAAGAGATCAAATGAGGCGGCATCCGTCTGAGTCTCACCGAACATGGAGGTCTTCGGCATAACATTTCGGGCTCGACACAAAGTCTTATCGACCAGTCATTGTCTTGCCAATGATGTGATATCTTCGGTATGATTCTAGGTGACAGATGGACACTTTGGCAAAGGTAAATGAAGTCACCTGGAGGTCTTAGTGAAGGCCAAAGTCTCGCCGAAAGGAAGGATGAGCCCTCACCAAGACAAAAGCAGCTCGGCGGGACTCTTACTGAAAACACAACGATGGTTCTTCGGGTAGACAAAAGGAAGGTCATGGCGAAAGGAAAGACCCTCACCAAAACAAAGTGCCCCCGATGTGACATCTTCCTGACCAGCGAGAGTCTCAGTGAATCAAAGGGAGCTCGAAGAGAGGGATCCAACATCGTTGGAAGTCTTGCTGAATGTAGTGTTATCCCACCGAAATAAGGTGCCTTCGCTAAAGGGTGGGGTTTTTCGACATGATGTTTTGGTGATAGAATTATGTCTTGCCAATGGCCTCAGTGATAATCGATATGAATTCCAAAGCCCGCGTAATGTCTCACCGACCGTCATGTGCTATGCTGATAGCTTCAGAGGGCCATGATCGCATTGGTGAGACACTTCCAGTGTCTTGCAGAGATGCAATTCTGACTAAGGAGTTTTGACCGCCCATGAATACACGCAGAATGAGCTTGACCAACCAAGGGGAGCTAGAGGCAAGTCATGGCCGCTTGACCAGCAAAGAGAAAATCAATAGAACACCAACACAAGATGAATGCAACCCAAATCATGGTGAACTTAGTAGCATTCAAGGCATTCGGCTGAGTAGAATAATAGGACACGATGCCAGGAATTGAATGCGGTGGTTGCAGAAAGATCAGGAGGGAACTTCTCCGAGGATGTTTCTTCACTGACACCAGCAACAGGGACATGCAGGCCCCTGCAATTAATTCGATCAAATATCTAGGGATAGATCTTTTTCTGAACTGAGATATTTTGTAAGCCCTAAGGGGGCGACATACAGTCTGTATGTCAAGAATTTTTTGCCTTTTTGTAAATAGTTCTGATTGCACACTCTGAAGAGTTAGTGATTTTTCAATCAATCCTTTCTCAGTCAATGTATGTTTTCTGTAACTCAACTGGAATATTGAATACAAAACAGACTTTACCTTGGAAGTTTCTGTTCATGCTTTTACTAATTCTCATTTCTGTGTCTTTCTTTTGCACATGCAAGTCTTTAGCTATGTTTTATAATTCTGTATTCATATCTTAGAGCTATGAAATTAATCTTTCCTTCCTCAGATATGTATGTAGATCAAACCTGTTAGGACTAAAGCATTAAGTCTGAAAGAAGTTGTTCTAGGAATAGCAATTAGGATTTCAAGTGTATGTTCTTCCTGTGTTATTTTCATGATTTCTTAAATAGTTTGGTGTATCACCCTAGTGTAGTCCTTTAATTAATGTATTTCTTATCCCTTTCCCTTCAAAGAATCAGTAGTCTAGGTGATACCAAAGGAAGTCGACCTTCTCTGGAGGTTCATTTCAGCTATAGGTGACCCACAGCCTTGAGATGATCCCATGTTGCTCTATAATGCTCAGTTTCTTGCAAAATTTGCACAGGGTGCAATTCTAGGTGACAACAGGACCATTGCAAAGGTTCTCTTTTTTTCCTTCTTTTCTTTCTTCCCCTGAACTATTTGCCAACCATCCCCCACCCTTGTAGCCTCCTTCTTCCATTCCAAAGACTTCTCACAAGGGCTCTTCCAGCCATCTTTCCCATTGTTAGTTGCTTTTTGACCTTGATAATCAGCCTTCCCTTTTCCAACATCTTTCTCGTGAGGCCTCACCACCCTTTTTTCTCCCTACACTCAGGTGTTGCAGCCCCAACATTGAAATTTAACTCCTTTTTCCTTCCATTATGAACAACATTATTATTATTCCCTACCGAACTCCCTTCCTTTAAAGAAGCTACATTCTTAAGTTGTTGATCCTCCCTTCTTGTTTGATCCTTCAATATCTTCCCTTTTGATTCAGAGCCCCCTCTTCACTGCCTTTCAACTGGGAACACACTTGATGCTCTTCCTATTTCTCCACTGTATGGTGCTGGTGAGTCACATCATTCCACCATGAAGCAACTTTGTTTGTTTTTTGTTTGGCACATTCAACAGCCACAAGGCCAATTTGATAGCGTATTTGACACCTGAAGGGTACCCCTTCATATTCAAGGGGCTGCACCCAATAGCCCTTCAAAGTTTTGAGTCGAATCGCCTCTGGGGGCACTTTAGAGACATCCATTTCTACCAAAATATAGGCATATGTCGAGTGCAAAATATTGGAGGATCCCTCATCCATCATTAGAAAGCTACCTAAAGAGTCCCCAACCGCCTCCAGACAAGACTCAAACCAAAACTGTAGAGGGAGGTTAGGAAGCCTCACCCAAATAGGAGCTTTCTCAAACCTCTCAGTGGTTGGGTTAAAAGTTGGATTCCATGGCTTGAGCATCAGAATATGTTTATCATCCCATTCCTAGTGATAATCGCATAGGATCTTTTTTCTATCCCGTTCCTTTTCAGAAACAACAATAAAAAAATATTTAGACATGGGGTAAATTTGTACATACCCTTCCAAAACAGGCTTCCATTGGTTAGAAATCCACTAGTGAAGTTCCAATAGATTAGGCCAAAACCCCTGAATCTCCCTATTAAACCCAAACCAGAATTTTCTTTTGTTAAACAACACTTCATGTTCTAGCTCTGCATCAAGCTCTACAATGATTGTTCTTGAGGAGGGGTGGAAAGAAGAGACCCCACACCTTCCTCCTATATGCATCCCAGGTAGTTGCTTCTTTGTCTGAACATCCCCATCTTTGCACCCCCATTCTCAGGCATCTTTTCCCCCTTTGTAGCACCATCTCCCCTAGAAACAACGGTGTTCATAGGAGCTCCTTTCTGGCCTGCCTGTTTGTCGCCTTCTCCTGAAACAGGGTCCCCATTGTGTAGCTCGAGAAGCTTTTCGACATAGTTGTTTTGGCTGCCCTATCCCTCTAAAGCTCTGTTGCCATCTCCACCCATGAGCTGACCTCCATTCTTCCCTTGACGGACCGCTCCTAATGGGTTGGAGCCACTTAAAACCCTAGCCGCACCATCGCTCTACAAACGACCGTTTGCTTCCATCTCTCCCATACTAATATTTTGACCAATTATTTTAATATGTATATATATATATATATATTATAATGATAGAATTATAATATAAATATATATCAATGCATATAATGTTTAAATACATTTGAAATGTTATAAAGTAAACTTGGCGCATATATAATGTGAACCATATATTGGTGAAAGGCTTGTATAAAAGCCAACAACATAGTAATTATATGATGCACATATATAGCACTTATGAAAGGAAATATAATGCAAAGCACATAGTATATTATGTATTGTTTTGTTTGTAAAAGCGAATGATATTAAATGGAGATTATAAGGCACTTCAGATTTATGGTAAAGTGAAGCAATGCATTTCATTAAAATTGTTTATATTTGAAATCAACGCACAAAATAAAGGCAATATGAAATGCTATAATAAGAGTTAGAATGCAAATAAAAGTCTATGTGTAGCACTGGAAAATCCACACATAGTTAATAAGGATGAAAGACTTTGTCAAAGCCATGAGTTGGTTGAGGTTTGGAAGAAGTCAACTTGGTATGTAAATAAGAAACCTGTGGGTAAACACTACTCTGTTTAACTTAGTAAAATAGAAATTGTTGGCAGTTAAAAGGGTGAATCAACCATATTAGAGAGACTGGAAATGTAGGGACTGTATATGTGTTTGCATACCAACTATTTGAGCAACTAAATTTCACTTGTTTAGGCTTAATGAATTTAGAGAAGTTATTTTTGCTGTTAAGTGGTGGCAGTTGGAAGAGAAAAGATGGCAGATTATAGAGCTTGTTTGTAGCAATAAGTTTCCCAACTTTTAGTATAAGTAGAGGAAACTTCTTAACCTTTTGGTGATTCATTCATTCTTTTGAAGTTCACTGCTATAGTTTTATGTGCAAATAAGTTGTTGATTGCATTAGTGAGAAAAAAGAGATTGCTTTTGGAATTTGTAGTTGTTAAGAGTTTTGAGAGAGACTAGGAATGGAGATAGGTTGAACATAGAAAGAGCAACAAGTGTGGTTGTGAGATTTAAGCTAGGGAAGTAGCAAATTCTTTTGGAGCTATAATTCCAGGAGTGTTGATTTTACTTCATTATATTTATGTTGAAATCGTATTTGTTTATGAATGCAAGTGCTTAAGCAAGTTATTATTATTTAGCATAGTTGTTCAACAAGCTTGTGTAAATCGCTAGATTGGAAATACAATTGTTTTTTATAAGGTAAGCAAGGTTTTGAAAGGACCAAGAACCTTTTACAAGGCTAAGAAACAGGCACTTCCAAATAGGAAAGTAATGAACTTTGCCAACGAAATAGAGAAACAACACCAGCGGAAGAACAACTGATACACAAAAAAGTAACAAACAACACCTAGTCACTAGACAAGTAGTAGAGATAGGACATTCAAAACTAACAATAGTCCTAAGTCATAGATAGGCTATCTAAGCCATGAGCCAAGAAACAACCCACAACATAGCAAGCCCTAAAGACTACCTAAAACAACCAGGCCATAAACCACCTGTAGCAGCTGGACTGTAGAAAACCTTCTAGTCAAATTAGACGAAACCAAGCCTAACAAATTCCCATCAAAATAGGGGTAAGAATCATGAATTATTGTAGAGATGTGTTCATCTGATTGCACCAACCAACTAGAAACCAACCCCAAAGCCACCTCAAAAGGATGGGGCTCCCCTCCATAGGAGAGGAAGAAGTAGAGACCAAAACTACTAAAGAAACCTCCCTCCAGAGTAAGCATGCTCCACCTCAATATGAACCAACAAAGGAGAGAAGCACTTCCCACCATCTCTACAACCACAAGCTCCACCTTAATAGAAGCAATATTCACCTCTATTGAATACAACATTTGTAGAACATGGTAGCAAGCAAGAACTCTAGTAGCACAGGAAAACAACTCCTCCCAAGGAATCCAAACAACACAAACAATAGGAGGAAACCCAACAACCTCCCAACCAACAACATAATCAGCCCAAAACACTGTAAAACTCTCAACTTCTTCCTCAGAAAAACAACCATCCACCACAAGGGGCAACCAACAAACCAGGACAACCCCCACAAGTAGAAAACCCACTGCAAGCCACAAAGGAACCCCTTTAAGGAAAAAAAGAATCAAGCCCCCAAAAGGAACCAGGAATCTCCAAACCAAACCATGGTAGTCGGTAACAGAGAGAGAGACAAGCAAAACCAACATAGGGTAGAGCCCCCTCCCCCAACCAAACACAGTCACCAAGAAAACCAATTCCACCAACCAGGAATCCTTTTTGAAGCACAAACCCCCCACAATGAAACATAGCAGCATCTCCTAAACCACCAAGGGAACTTACAAAAAAGAACCCACTCTCCTCAAACTGTCAAAGATAGAGGACACACCAGAATTTTGGATAGAACACACAACAACAACGTGGCTAGAAAATCTCTCCAAACTAGCCTCCACAACAAAAAAATCATTATACACAACCTTCCAAAGGCTATCCCAATCCCAAAACAAAGGCCAAGGATGATGCAAAGAGACAACACCAAAGGTTAAAGATGATAGAGCATCCAATAACTAGAAACATCGAGAGCCCAGAGCAGCACTCCAGACACAAGAAACACCAGCTAAAACCACCCACTAGTCCAATGGGGACAAAGCCCCAATAAAGAAACAAGTCACACCAACATCAAGGAAGAAGGAACAAGCAACAAGCAAGCACACCCAGACGCAACCAACCACAATAGCAAAGGGAAGAGAAAATTCTCAAGCCCCTCCCCAGAGCTAAGAGCCAAGCCTTGAGTAGAACAAAACAACCCAGACATGCCACACAAAATGAACCCAACATAGAAGCACACCTTTCAACCAAATAAAGGCCAGAAAATGTCAAAAAACAAACCATTCCATCAAGGAATGACATGAGAAAGGAAAATCAACCATCCCCTATAGCACTGCCCAAAAGGACGCATGCCAAGAAGTAGTCAAAGAGGAATGCCACCGCCACCAAAATAGGGGACACAAGCAAAGAGAGGGCCACGGGAAAGCCTTCAACACCAACGTCGTGGGAAGAACCATCATGAGGAGGGTCTACGAGAAGGAAAAAATCCACCGCAACGCCCTCAACCCTGAACTACCACATAGCCGAGAAAACTCCAAAGATGTGCACCAGGAGTAGCACATCAACATCTGACAAAGCCCAAACAAACATAAAAATTTCAAGCCATTTCCAAAGGAATTCAAAATACCAAGCCTGTGCCATTTCCCGCTCAGAGCTGTTGTCATCGCCATTGGCTCAACAATTTTGTTATATGAAATACGATTGTATGATACTTATATATAATTATTATGATCACCATAATTGTATGGCATAGTTTTATTAAAATATCTAGAAAGTATGTGTATATGGTACCAAGATGATTGCATGTTTCCTATTTTCTTGCATGAAATATGATAGAAATGCATGGGAATGATAATAAGATAGAAAAATTATGTCATTGTTGATGGGATTTGATGTTAAATTATAAACCATGTTAATAGTTTGTTCTTGAATGGTTACTCCTATTTCCATGAAATTAGGAAAAGAGTCTTTCCCTAGGGTTAGGGTTTATACTTGATTGTTGCAATATTTTTTATTGAAGCCATAGGTTGGGATTAACCTATTTGGTGTGATTTTTCACTTGATTGTTGCATTATTTTTTATTGAAGCCATAGGTTGGGATTAACCTATATGGCTTGATTGATCACTTGATTGTTGAATTACTTCTTGATTGAATCCATATGTTGGGATTAACCTATATGATCAAATTGATCACTTAATGTTGATATTATACCTTTGAAGTGGAGTCATTTAATTTTTTGATTATATTTTTGAAATAGAGTCACTTAATGTTGTGATTATACTTTTGAAATGGAGTCATTTAATGTTGAGTGGTTAACTTGGTTGTTCATGGGGTTAGGATAATTAGTGGATGACAGTAACCTAGTTGGCCACTTATTGAGGATGTCATTTTTGAACATGTGTGGTTAACTTGGTTGTTCCCGGGGTTAGGATAATCTGTGGATGGGAGTAACCTAGTTGGTCACTTAGTTATGTCATCACCTTTTCAGTTGAAATTATGTTATGATTGAAAAGAGCATGAATGCTCAAATACCAAATCGAGCTAAGGGGTGGGTGAACATACGAATTTTCTTCCAAGAGAATGATTATATCAAACTTTGGCCAAAGTAGTGTAAGTAGCCACTGTTTACACTTGTCAGTTCACAATGAGCCAAGTTTGCATAATAGGTAGGGAACACCATATATGTAGGTTGTAGCCAATGTATGGTAGCTCTAGTTATTTAGGACACAACACCATGCTTAGGGAGGCTAGTATTATGGGGTTACTAGACCAATCTCTTCATTGAAGGGTATGGACATCTTACTAGTTAGGTACATGTGTGATGGACCACAATAAGTCTGTAGTTGGTAGAAAAGTGCTTGAGTGGCGCTCTCCCTCTTACAGTTGGTGGCCAAAATTTGAGGATGTATGCCGGCAAGGACATTTGGACCATTTATATATTTGTTTCATTAAGCTCTTGGAAGCTATGTATGTATTCATGTATCTTTATCTTTATGGAATTTGTAATTAGAAAAATGTTATCATTACATGGGATTATGTAATATGAAATCATTACTTGGAATTATGTAATGCTTATTTATAAATGCAATGGGAGTTTGAAATGAGATCATTTTGAATGTGCATCTTTATTATTGAAATTCAATGGGAGTTTGAAATGGGATTATTTCAAATGTGCATCTTGTTATTGAATTAAAAAATAAAAAAAATTATTGCTATAAGTTGGTAAATGTAAACTTTTCACATGTGTGTTAAAACATAGATAAAATCAATAGGGTAAAACATTGGTCTTGTTACATGGGTGTAGAAAGATGGGGGGCCAAAAGGTGGTCACACCACTCTCAATATTCAAAAAAATGTTATAGCATGCTCGTGTTATGGCTTGGAGTGATCGAGCATCAGGATCAGCCACTACAAAGCAAAAACACGACTGCATTATAACGTGCTAGCATTATGGTTTGAATTTTAAAAAAACGAGCACAATATAATGTGCTCATGTTTTGTTTTGTATTGAAATTTTTCTCTCTTTTTGTTTTCCTTTTTCTTCTCCTTACATATGTATAAGTTGACATTTACATATAGAAATTTGCACTCTTATATTTTATGTTATATTTCATGTATATTGTTTCAGGATGTTTGAGAGTGGTTTCATATCTCTAAAAGCTATAATGCAAATTTTAGTTTTTCCAGAAGATCTTATAATTTTTTAGACAATCAAATTTCAGTAATCAACATATCAAATTTCAATAATCAGGATATCAAATTTTAGTAATCAGTAAGTTACCATATCTCTCTCTCTATCTCACTCATTGTTTATCCCTTATGCTCTAGACCTATCTCTCACACTCTCTCCTTCCTTCTCTACTTCTCTTTATCTTTCTATTCTCTCTATCTCTGTCTCTTTGTCTCTCATTCCCTCTATACTTCTCTTTTGACTTTCAAAGCGTCACTGATTTAAAAGATTGCCGACTGATCGTTTGATCGATCCGCCTGATCGATCAAAGAAAACGGATCGCCGATCTCGCAGATCCGATAAAGACATTGAAAATAATTAGAATCTCCCATCAAATATATATAGCAATTTAATAGGAATAAATATATTATGGTAAAGAAAATATTTATGAGTTGCATCAAAATAATAATGATATTGAGAAGAATTAGTATCTCTCATAAAATCCAAGAGAGGAAGGTATGCAATCTTGAACTTGTGAATCAAAGAAACAATAAATCTAACCAACTATTCCATAAAAAAAAAATTATTAATAAGGATTTGGTTACTTAAATGAAAGAAAAATACTATGAAGATCCTTTGTTCACTTTCTCCCACTAAGAAATAAAAAGGTGTGCTATAACAAACAAATGTTTTAAGAAGGAATTTATTAGTGGAAATATGGAAGATATTATCTACACTCTTGACATTATTACTACTAGATCTTTGATCATTATTATCCAGAGTGTTAAATGTTGAATGTGGAAAGTTACCAAACCAAACAACCATGGTAATCTTATACAACATTCATGATAATAACCATGATATTGAATTTATCTAGCCTAGGGAGAATAGTGCAAAGCACACATCTTTGGGACATGGGTCGGTCAATCATTGTTGGATCTAAGGGGTGCATGACATGTCCAAATTAAAATTTAATTGGAGAATTCTGAGGAATATTAGCCACCCACAAATTAAATTTGCTTTTTTTGTTCTTTGGAAGGAAAATTAGAAGATGGTAGGAAGGACAAGGAAAAGTTAGAAGGAAAATTAGAATAAAAAGATAGTTTGGAAGAGTAAGGAAATGTGATAGAAATTTACTTTTCTTAACCTAAAATATATAAGACTGGATATTTTTATGATTTAATACGATAAATGGTGATCCTATTCATTTTATTCTACTATTTTAAAAATGTGAGAGCTTTTAAATTTATGCTTGTTATTATTGAGAAGATTATTCTATATTTTGAGTTGAAAAGTTATTCTTGTATGATCTGAATAAGGATAGGGGAATGGATGGGCTGCACTATTTCTTACAAATGGAACATGGTTTACAAATTGACCATGTTTTATCAATAATAGATTTAATTGAGCTCTCAGACTCACCAATTAAAAATATTTAAACAATAGTAATCTTGACATACAAGCAAAATGGATCCTAAGATAGTAATCGAGAAAAAAAAAAACACAAGCAATTTATATTTGTGTGGAGTGGATTGTGGTGCAGAGACAGAGCAAAAAAATAGCAAAAATTGTGATGTAGAAACAAAGCAAGAATTGTGGTGTAGAAACAGGGACTCTGAATTCATTAGAACCATTACTAATTCTTCACAAAACAAACTTTCAAATATGTAAAGCACTGCAAATATCAGAATGTCATTTGTTCAATGTCAATGTTCTAATGCTTGTTCAGTGAGTGAATTTCTTTTGAGTTGAAATAGTTTAACATCTAAAAGATTTAAGAATTGTTATAAACATAGTCATGATTATTTTTAGCTTCTTACTGATTACTGTTTATATGTCATTCAAAAGAAATTATTGCTAGTTTTTCTCTTAAAAAGAATGAATGGCAGCCATCTCAAATTTTT
>VDFB02128193.1:0-18004 GCA_007258455.2 Sequoia sempervirens | reverse complement strand
AAAGCACAAGGCTCCACCAGTGTACTTCAAGAACCGTCTGTTCTCTCCACCTCTGTAGGAAAGAAACCTGAGCTCCTCCAAACCATCATGGCAACAACATCCATTAACCTTGGGAGTGAACATCTCATAGAAAAACTTACTTTTCAAAATCTCCACCTCTATAGAAGATAAAGAAAAGAACACAGCAGGAAGGCCCTCATCAACTCCCTTGGAACCACAAAACAGGGCTTCATCAGCCCCCCAGCAACACTTCCAGGCAACACCAGTAGCATCCCGCTCCACCTCTATAGGAGACAGGTCACTTCCAGCCACATCCATCTCCCCCTCAATAGAAGATAGGACCACCTTCATAGGAAAGACCAGAGTAACCCCAAGATGCACCAATAGAAGCATAAAAAGCAAAGCCATAGAACCAAGAAGGCGAAGGACAACAAAACCCTCACCACAACGATGCCCAAAGGTCAGAAGATGTAAACAGAGGAAATCAAACCCCAATATAAATAAACTCACAGCCCTTAAAGACTCCAAAGGAATCCAGAGCAAAAGAACCTCTCCCAGAAAAACAAAATGCACTTCAGGATACAAGGGGAGAGAAGAGGCAGTTAGACCAACATTTTTCTGCCAAAGGGACAGAGTTGAAGCTGAGACATTCATAGCAACCCTCAGATAAACACACAATGAGCTCTTCCAATCAGGTCAGCAACAGCTTCGAGACATCCCTACAGAAAAATCACTAACAGCAAAACCCCCAAACAGGAAAAGCAGGGGCCAAAGAGGAGCATAGAAACCACCATATTTATGCAAAAGGGACGGAGAAGAAACAACAGCATCCACAGAGGCCCTAAAATAACCAAACGTGAAGCTCACCCAATTGGGGCAATGCCAGCTTCCACGCAATCCCACAGAAATAAAGGAAGCATCCAAACTCCCAAGCATAAAATAGATCCCAGAAGAAGGCAAGGACCAAAGTGAAGGAGAGAAGTAAACCCTCCCAGAATCCACAGAAAGTTGAGCCCACCAAACAAAGGGAGAAGCCCCTAACACCGTGTTAGCTCCATCAATGCCAAACACAACGCAGGCCTCAACAACTCCTCCTGAGCGCGCTGCATCCCCCGCTCTGGAAACACAGCTCCAACAGACCTCCTCACCCTCCCGTCGGCCTCTAAAAATCTCTGACACAGGCCCTCCCAAATCAACGCAGGCCCCAAATAACTGTTTCCCCCTGCCATCGTCGCCATCTGCGTCTGAATCCTCCTCTCCCGCCTCTACGGAATTTGAAAAGCCTTGGCCACTTCCTCTTACCCAAAGCTCCATTAGAAAATCATAATTTTTGTGTGTTTTTGACCTTTTCAATATTCAAATTCTCTTTTACCTTTAGCTACATTAAAATATTATATAGAAATATATCAATCAATTTTTACATACCTTTCAATCCCTTTGGTATTCGTCCATTCTATAATTTTAATATAAACAACTACTTATCTACTATTATGATAATGATTACGACTTCCTCCTTCATTGTAGTATGATTAATATCACTATGGATGGTTTTAGTTCTCTTTCTTTCTTCAACATCTTTATATTAATATCTAATTCTCTAGAAAATTCTCCCTATATCTCTTTGTTGGTTTTATCTCACCTCAAGCAAATTTTCTACCATTACCTTCAAAAACCTTAAGTCCTCTTGAATTAAT
The DNA here is from genome assembly GCA_007258455.2 of Sequoia sempervirens. Taxonomy (NCBI): domain Eukaryota; kingdom Viridiplantae; phylum Streptophyta; class Pinopsida; order Cupressales; family Cupressaceae; genus Sequoia; species Sequoia sempervirens. Next base: position 16,310 of record VDFB02128193.1, on the reverse strand, counting down.
CCTCAAAATATCTATCTCTAAATGGATATCTTCTCCTTAATTGTTAAATGGTGATGAACACTAATTTTTGTCTAATAATATATTCAGCTTATAATTTTTTCATATTCATATCTAATTTACTATAAATTTTATTAAATTATACAATTATAAATTATGGTGCTTTAAACCCTAGATTTCAAATTTTAACCATCCTGTCATTTCTAACCATAATTTTTGTTTAGCATATTTATTTCTATGTAAATTATTTCCACGAATCTCTTCAAAATTTCAACTTATTCTTAGTAATTTTCATCCATCTAGATCATCAAAATACTTCATATTAAACATGTTGCCTAGAATGACTGTCCAATCAAAAATCTCCAGGGCTTAAAATATTGTAATAATTTAAAAATAAAAATCTAGTATTCTTAATAATGCATTATACTCAAGATTCAATATTATTTATTTCTTATCAGCATTTTCAATTTTAGTTTTCAAGTAAAGACCGTAATTTTTAATTTATCACTATCATTATCACTCTTCATTGGTCTTATAATTTTAAACATATATTTCATATTTATAGTAGAATTAAAAATATAATATCCTCTTTATGGGGAAATATTGTCCCTAGATCTTATAATTTTAATATTGGGTCAATAATATGTTCATCATCACTCCTACAAACTACCTCATTTATTTGGAAATATATTAAAAATATTCTTGTATGCTTCCTAAATTTAATGATTTGGTACCTATAGAACTGGAATTCCAAACATTTCTTCCCTCCTAAAAACTCTTTGATATAGTGTGGGTAGATGTTTGGTGATTATTTGTTATGCATCTAATGAGCAATCACATGATAGATACACAAATAAATATCATGTATTCTATTTATTCTATTTCATAAAATAATTATGATATACAAAAAAAAAATTGTAACACAAGTTCAAAACCCTAGGAAAAAATATATTTAAATTATACATTTTTTATCATATTATAATGTAATACTTCCTCAACTATCCTCAACCTTGGAACTTAGGATTATAATAACTAAATTCTACTTCATATAGTTATCCTCAACCTTGAAGGAATGATTCTTATGAACTGTAATGAGGTATAAATATTTATACCAAGTGTAATGTGTATTCAACCAAATGTCTAGAAGGAACATTGTAAAATGAGTGCATTTATGATATATCAATGAATCTTAATGTAATTCATGCCATAATCTCTACTATGTACACTGAATCCAAAACTATTTTTCTTTATTTCCACATGATTTATGAAAGTGGGATAATATTCAATTCATGGACTAAGTTTTACCATATTGTGCAAGTAATAGTAAATCTATAACTAAAATATGTCTTTCTATTGATTAAAATATCCTCAAATTCAAACGAGATATTTTTAGATCTCAGTAGATCATGTGTTCCAAATCATAATTTGAAACACAAAACAATAATGCAATGATGTAAAAATTTTAGTACTTAATTAATGATTGGAATACTATTAAAATTGTGCAAATAAAATAATAGAAAGGAAAATGTTTTGAGGTGATGTAAATTGTAACAACACTCGTATAATATAGATGCTCCTACATTAAATATGAACCATATTAAAACCAAGGAGAAAATTTTATTTATTTATCCATAATTCTTAATGCAACATTGGGATATGTCTTCTTAGTATTTACTTAGCTAGATTATTATTATGTTATCCATCAATGTTATGTAATATACTATTTCTATCACTATTTTTCCTTTCTTCATATGACCATGTGAAGATGTTTCCAAAGTATTTCATTATTCATAATAATTTAGATTGCTCCTTACTTTCAAAGATTTATTTTTTCCTTATACAACCATACCTATGTCTTATATACCCACCAACCATGTAGTGAAACATCATTATTATAAAATCACAGTCACCTATGTATGAATCATGTAATTTGTATTGGTGGTGAAGGATGAAATAAAATAAAATTTTCAAATACATAAATAGTATCCTCACTATACCAGGCAATGTTTTAATAGATAGTAATATTGTTATTTGTCCTTAAGCATTTGGAGGTCATGCATGTGTTTAATATAAAGTCTATAAGGTCATAGTCCACAATCACTCAAGGAATATACTAAATGTGAATCATGAGGATAATATGTGTTAGGGATAATATCAAAATAGTCTATGAAAGAATAGTGCAAGCCATTGATGGATGCATAACGAATATGACATGATTGGAATAATCATTTATCTCAACTATCTATGGAATTGAACCAAATACACTAATCAAAGTATTTCCATCATTTATATAAGCATAATATAGAGATATAAATAATTTTATATCTATCTTTACATATTCACTACTACTAAATAAATGTATCCTAAGTGTATTAGAAGAATGTGTATCATAAGTTTAATTATCATGGAACAAAATATCCTCAAAATTAGCTTGAGAAGACAACGAATGATCAAAATGTTTATAAATAAATATAATATATAGAAATGCATATAATATTGACCTCATGCAATGGTGAAATATGTTTATCTATATTTTAAAATTTTCAAAGAAAGATGAACAAAAAAAATCGCCAAGAAGAATCTATAAATTAATTTGATGGATAAACAATAGTTTTCCAAGTATAACATATCTCGAGTCATCATCTAGAGGTGTATCAATTTCATCTATTGATATAGTAGTACCTAAGATGTCATCATAGGATACAAAAGAGGGATCTTCATAAAGTGTTGTGATAAAAGATAATACTTTAGTAAGGAAGGGTGGAAATACCTCAATGATAAAATATATTTCAATCAAATTGAAAAAGGGAAATTGTATAGGTTAGAATTAAAGGTAACACCCAAAACCGTAGTAAAATCTAACATAAAATGAATGAAATAAACATTTAGTTGAAAATGCAAAGGTAAAATAAGCGAAGGAAATGAAACACAATAAATCACAAAACTTACATAAGATAAAGTTATAAATAAAAATATCATAATAAGGAATAAAAAGAATCTAATTTAAAAATTAGATATTCAAATACAAATCATAGATATGAAAATATTAATTGAGAACACAAGACCATGGGTGTTGGGAAAGTTAGACTTTCCAAATGTAGAGGAATATAAATCACTATACATACATAATTGATGCTAGTTAAGAATGCAGTAAATTAATTGTGAACTAACCTATATTAATTAGAGTTGGGAATGTTTGTTGCAGTTAAATAAAATTGAAAATGAAATGAGATCATTGATAGGAATAATTCTTAAATTACTAATGGAAGAAAAATGTGGATACAATGTTGAAATAAATTTTTATACCTTTAAAAGTATTTGCATGAGTATGATGACTAGATCTCATAATCTAAACTAGTATATGCTAGAGTAAAGTACATTTATCGTCTTAAGTTTTAACTTAGGGATATTGCATTTAGGTCATTTTTCCCATGCTGGAAAGTTTCTCATCCGTCATCTATTTCATGGCTTTAAAATCCCATACCATATGTAGATTATTCATCTCATTTTATTTTACTCCTTATTTGGTGAAATGGCCTTGTATCACTCTCACTTTTTTGTGAAGGTGATTTGCTATAGTTTATGTTCTTGGGCTCACACCAACATGGTATTAGAGCCACCCAATTTATGATCCTTCTTGAGAGTTTTCGCTGGAGTACTTGAGATCTATTTATTTTTCGGCATTTTAAATTTTCTAAATTTCTAAATTGCCTTATTTCATTTTTTCTCTGTTGATTTGGAGCCAATGGTAGAAATTTGGCAAGGAAAGAGGAGGTGTTTCAGTTGCTGTAATTTTTTTTCCTGCCACAATTTTGCTGGAGGCCGTATCATCCTGCAGAGAAGCTCGATTTCAAATTAAAAGGCCTGATCTGAGAAAGGCAATTTTTGCACTCTAATCAAGCTTTATTTTCAGTTTCAAAAGGCACATTTTATTGTTTGGGACAATTTTCTCGAGCAAAGAGGCCACATATTACCTCTGTGTAGGGACACGAATTTCACTGGGAAGCAGTGTCATTTGGAGATTATGTAGGAGAAATTGCTGGTGAATTAATTTTTTTCAAAGCTCGATTTCTATTGAAGAGGCACAAGTATCTCTGCTTGGAAGTCACAATTAAGTTTTTGGGCACTGAAATCTATGATTGGAGGGGCCAATTCAAACAAAGGCAAGCCTGATTCACCATATTTCTTCCTTTAGAGGTTGCGAACATTTTTTGGTGAAGCTGTGAGGCATTTTTTCTAGTTGGAGGAGCCATTTCTTCATTTGTTGGGTCATTTTTCTGTAATTAAAATCTATTTCTTTGAAGACCAAAATCATCATTGGAGTTGTACATAGACATACCCATGCAGGCTCTTGAAGCTGTGTTTTATTGCAGGCTAATTTCTTTGAGAGAGGACACCATTGCCTTGTCGTTGGAGTTTGCATTTCTCCTACATTTTTTCCTTTTGGCATTGATGGCTGCACATTTTGATAAACTTTATATTTTATAAAGTTTTCCCTATTTATTTAAGGTTTCACATTGAGCACAAAAGTGTGTGGGACCGAAGTTCTTTTATTAAGTCGTTTTGAGGGAAACATTATCCCACATAGGCAGCGGCAAATGATTTTTTCCAATTTAAAAAGCTTTGCAAGTCTCACAAAAGGTTATCTTGCTTGATGGTGATTGGTTGCTTGGTGAAGTGAATTGGTTCCTTGTGCTCAAACTTGGTGATTTGGAGTCCACTTGGCTTGAGAGACTTACTTTTTAGCCTTTGTGCATTCTATGGTCATATGATGTGACCAAGAGCTCCAGAAGATTCTAAAAGTGCCTATAAAGGCCTTTTTTCATTTTTGCATATCTTTTGCAAATGGAGGTTGATTTTCTCAAACCACATGTCAACAGAAAGGTATTTTCATCACCTTTGCAATGGTAGAGGAATTTCTCTCATATTTTGTTTTTTGGTGGTGCTTTTAATCTGTTGATGTTTGATATTGGTCTGGCTTCATTTTCATTATTTGGGAGTTTCTATTTGTTGAAGGTTATTGTCTTTGTAGATTTGTCATAATTGATTATGGGGTTTTCATTGCATCTTGCTATGATTATGTTGGAAAGGGGAAACTATAAACAATGGAAAGATGGTATATTGAAGTACTTGAGATGGCTTCATCTTTTGGCATACCTATATAATCTTGTTCCCCTTCATGTTACTGATAGTAAGAAGTTTGCTTGGAATTGCAAAAGGGATCATGTCCTAGGAGTTATTACAATGCATACTAATGATGCCACTTTGGATGCTATTGATCAATTTGAGTTTCCATATATTCTTTGGACTAAAATATGGGAAATACATGGAGATCATGATACTTAGCCATTCCTAGATGATCCTATTTCAAATTGTCTTGTGTCTTCATTTTTTAGATAGGAAACCCTATGATCATGGTAGTATGTAGGAGTTTGAAGTGTTGGAATACTTCAAATCTTTAGATGAGGATGATGAGGGTTCTTCAAATTCTCCTTCTTCTCCATCAGAGATAGTTGATGTACCTTCACCTTTAGTGATTCACTATGCAAAATCATTGACTGAGACTCCTATCATTCTTGTTCAGCAAGACCATTCATTTTGTGTTGATGATTCATTCTACACATCCAGTATCTCATTGTCTTCCTAATTGGGGTTCTTATTTGTTGGACATTAGTTCATTGCTCGTGGAATCTCACATTTCAGATTTGGAGGACACATTTGAGGGGTTATCTCTCCTATTTGATGATAGTTGTGGTACAACTGTTGTCAACCCATCTCAGTCTCTAGAGAGTATTTAGGATTGGTTTCCAGTGGTACCTTGTTTTTCACCTTCTATTATGATTGGGTATGTTCTTGATTGGTTCGTGACATCATTTTCCAAGGTCTTGGTGACACATGAGTAGATTTCAAAGATGCCATCATACATTTTCTTGCTTCTTTCTTTCAATTCCTATATGGAATGGGAAGCATACCTTCATTTTTATTTGGTTTTGTTTTTTTTGAAAGGGAGACAAGTTTTATGTCAATGTTGGATCATGTTTTTTCTTCAGACACTTACCATTTTTGCATGTGATTACACATTATGGGGGGGCTATATAGTCTCTCTCTTTCCCTCTTATGGGGGGTGGGGTTACTGATTGTATATATATGATGTATGTAGTCCTTGGGGGGTGTGATTGAGTCCTCCATCTATGCATCATTTTTGTTTTATTTTCTCTCTTTTGGAGAGGGGTTTTTCTCCTTCTCTCCAATTGTGAGAGATTTATTTTTGTAGTTGTAAATGGGTACCTAACATAGTTGTGTAGCTGGGACCCATACCACATCTTCATATTTTCATTTACACTTTCCCAAAGTTGCACTTAAGGAGGGGTGTTAGAGTAAATTACATTTACCATCTTAAGTTTTAACTTAGGGACATTGCATTTAGATTAGTTATGAATTTTATTATTTTTGTGTAGTTTTTCCCATGCTGGGAAGTTTCTCACCCATCATCTATTTCATGGCTTTAAAATCCCATACCATATGTAGGTTATTCATCTCATTTTATTTCACTCCTTATTTGGTGAAATGGCCTTGTGTCTGTCGCTTTTTTGTGAAGGCAATTTGTTGTAGTTGATGATCTTGGGCTCACACCAACAGTATAAAAACTATTACAAACCATTCAAGAATTTTAAAGATTTTATCTAGGGATGACTTTCAGAAACCCCCAGAAACCCCCTCAATGAAAGATATAAAATCCCAATGAATCTTTTGTTTTAAAAAAAAACAATTGTATTGGTGATTTTTTTTTTTCTGAACAAATATTATTTGTATTAGCATTTTTTTTATATCATAAATTTTTTGTAGAAAATATTGGTGAATCTTGGTAGATAATAGGAAAATGTATTAATTACCATGGAAAGTCCTTTCATTTTTAAAAATAAAAAATTATTATAGAAAAGTAGGGGCCTAAGGGTGGAAATTATTAATGGGTTTAAGGGTTAGAATGTATAATATTTAGTTGCACTACCATTGATATAAAATATAATGTAATGGCTCTTGTTATATTTTGTAAAAAAAAATGTACACAATGATCCAAAAGAAATTTCAAGCCCCATGAACATTAGAAATCATGTTATATTTTACCTCATAGAATACAACAATGACCACTATATTATATTTCAAATCAATGGTCCAAACTAAATATTGGCTATGTGAACCTAATGTAACTAATTATTATGATATATTATTGGAAAATCAATTTAGATTTCTATAATGACTTATAAATTTATGTAAATTTGATATAGTTATATATCAAATATTATGGAATTTTTTTTATTTTTTTATTTTAATAAAATAAGTATTTTGGCAATTTAAATGAGACTAAAATAAAATTTTATAAAAAAATGGAGATTTTGGTTGTCTTATAGCTTGAACTATTAGCCAAATTTTGATTCCCAAATTTCACGTATTTGGTAATTGATGAATATTCACCACTAAAAAAACACTACTTTTATCCCAAGACTAGGACAATCTTGATTTAGTGCATGGATATGATTTGTGTTGCATGACTCCAAAATAAAAATAAAAAGATTGTGCTTGAAGATCTACTACACTTTTTCTTTTAGGTAATTGAATTTGTCAATCCATTGTTTTGAGAACACCTATGAGGAGATTGTCGACTTGATAGTCAAGCATTTTCTCTTAGGTCGACCATCTTTGCAGGAAGGTTTGTGATGATGAATGTTATGAAAGACAAGTCATCAACATAGAAATGATTTATATGTAACATAATTCTTTCATGGCTATTAAAAATCCAAGTGTGCTCTAAGGATAACCTTATTTAAAAATGTAAATTAATTGTACATTAAGCATCCTTGAATATCATAATAGAGCAATATGTTACATAAATATGTGTTAAGTCACTTCACATTAACTAGTCAAAAGGGGCAGAAAATTAGAGCTTGAATTTAATTACCAGACCACAAGACAAACCAAGCACAACAACATGTCACTTGTCAAAAAGACATTCTGATTAAAGTGGGCACAAAAACAAATGAGAAACTTGAATTTAATTACCATACCGCAAGCCAAACTAAGCACAAAAATATGTCACTTGTCAAGAAGACATTCTGATTAAAGTGGACACGAAAACAAATGAGAAACAACATGGGTTTACAAATCTCACCATCACAAGAATTTATATATTTATCATATATAAATTCTATTTGTCTACAAATATTATTCTCCATTGTTTAAACCAAATCATTTATGTCCGTAGAGTTTTATATGTTCTCTTGTGTTTGACAACCTTTAGCCCGAATAAAGCAAAAAGAATGTCACTAAAAAACTAGCTGGCATTTCCCCCTCTTTCCTAAAATCTCAGCCATTGTAATGCTTTCATAAACCCTAAAAGTACCAGATGACATTGAATATCTCTCATAGTAGACTGCAAATAACGAAGAGTCATGCATCACACAACAGAGAGTAGAGTGCGGACCACATATAAGGGTAAGGAAAGCAATCTTGATTTGTCAGTGCCGTACAATGATTCTCCATTACTAGTAAGGCCTATGAAATCTTATAAGTTCATCAATGTCGTAGAAGTGAAATCACACTGAACTCTGCAGGCTGTCTCCTGTTGATAGCTGCATAGTCTAGTCGGCCTCTATGTTTGACAGCAGAGAAAACCATGCATGCACCAAAACCTGAACTTCCTTTTTTCTAAATTCCTTTCTTCCTAATTTTTAGCTTTTGACGTTGTATCAGTTGACCATCAAATCGTATGAACAGTCCCTCTTTCTTGTTCTTCTTACTAGAAAAAAGCGACAGTTCGGTCAAGGCAATGGAGGAACGAAGTGCATCTGATTCCCTGTGACAGTCGGCTGTTTGATCGTTTTTGTCTGCCCTTTTTGCATGTTGATGCACCAATTTTGAGGTGCTTGTCGCTCTTACAACATGCATTTTTTTACGTTGCTTTCTATGATAGTTTTCTATACACCTTACAATGCTTATTTCTGCTCTGCTGGAATTTTCTGACCTTGGACGTTGATTTGACATTTACGAGTACTTTATTATCAAGCATTTGAGCCTTGGAATTGAAGGTTTATTGTATGTTTTTATTGATTTGGACTGTGCTTTGGCATCTGACGTAAACAGCCGGGATTTTAGTTGAAAACAGTATTAAAATCTATATCAGGTACAATTAAATTTTAAGAATACATAGAAGCCTTACAGTAGTTGGTCTTTAAACACGAGTCTTTTAGATTTATAAGCTAGAAGTTTAGTGATTCACAGCGTATACATATGTATTGTTTCTGAAGAATCTTTAAATCAAAATGCATCAAGTGTCTAAACTCATCGATACTTTAAGAAGAAATTCATTACCCGCCCACATTTTTCACTAACCTTAAAAAACTAGCAGACTAACATTCAGATATCACATTGTTTTAAGCATTCATCTTTGTATTCATATGAACTAAATGAGTAATTTTATGAGTTTTAAGTTTCGTGAAGTTTTTATATATATAGATGCATATATATGTATGTATGTCTATATATGTATATATAGATTTATGTATATATAAAATACATATTGATCAATGAATTATGGGAGAAGAGTCCACTCTATTTCAAAAGAATTAGAAAGAAAAATACAAAATATTTTGGATCAAAATATTTTAAGTAATAAAATACAACTCAAAAAAAGACTAAGAGACCTACATTATTAAAGATTGAATTAGAGAGAAAACAATATGAAAAATATAAACCTCTCAAAATATTTCTAACTAAAAGATAAAAAGAACTTAAGCTAATGTATATTGCCTCATCCTCCTAGTGAGGAGGCAAAACGTAGTCTATTAAAAATTATTGCCAACTAATTCTTGACATTCTAAATAAAGTTTTCTAGATTTAGATTTTTTTCCTCTCCACTTGCTAGCATCTTTGTAATTTGACTTTGTTATTTTTCTTAGAGATTGAGAGCTAGTTGTGATCCTAGGGAAAGGGATTGAACTATCATTGTTAGTGAAATCTAAATTGTCTAACTCCTACTCCATAAAGAAGGTATTGAAGAAATAAGCCTCTATCTTCCAAAACTAGCTATGAAAAATGTTGATAGTTCTCCTTGCCATCAAATAATTGATTAATACAAAAGAAAATTTCTCTACAAAGATTGTTTAGGGATAAAAGGTTCAATTTATACATCTCTTTATTTGCAGAATTTTGCACTAGATATACTACATTATTAGTCACAACTTGCTTTTCAAAATTATTCTCATGGTTGTTCAATTGATATTCCCTGCCTCAAGTACTACGTTTCATCTCACTTCCTAAGGATAATTGATCTTTCCTTGAGAGAATCTTTTGATAAATAGGCTGCAATTTTATTACCTAACATATTGCATCAAAAGTTTCTTAGAGGTTAACTGTCATTTTTTAAGAATTACATCCAATTGCTCAAGGTGGAATATGTCCCAATCATCTATATGCTAAGATTGGATAAGTCAATAATGGAGCATACCCTAACAAAGCTACTTTTCGAACCCTGTAAATCCAAATAATTATCCTACTCAATGAATCAAATTTTGTCATGTGTCTTGGATCCCTCATCAACAATATAAGTTTGAATATGCACGAAACAATGAAAAAATGTAATCTTATCTATTTCAAGATCAAATAAAATGTCCACTAGGTGGAAAAATAACAATCTTACCATATAACCATGGGTTATTTCTTTGAACAAATTTCCAATCCTCACTTAAGAAAAAATACAAAAGAAAAATCAATGATATAAGAGATTTATAGAGGGAGCTACCAAGCTGATTTAAGTAGTTTTAATATTAACAATCCTTAATAGTTTTGAAAGGATAGATGATTTATTTAACATTCATGATCAACACCATGTCTTAAGGATTAGATATCATCCATGTAGAAAAATAACCCATCTCCAAGTGATGTTGTTAATATGGGTTTACACTCATCATCTAATAGAAATGGCATGTCAATTTGGGTGTGGCAATCCCAAAGATCATGGTTTGTCACTAGATAAGTATATTACTCTTCTTTAAATTTTCTATTTTCTTTGGTGTTAATCTACATTTGAAAATTTGATTGTGTTATTATTGACTTTTTTATTGCTATAGTTTTGAAGTGTGATTCCATTCTACCTACTTTTTTAATATGTTAATTATCTTGTATAAAATAGTATACTAAAAACTTGTTCATTCAAAGAAAATGGAAAACTAAAGCATAGAGAATTACATTCCTCTAACTTGACCTAAATTTAATAATTGTAGAACCATATTTAAATATAATATCATAAAAACAGGATTAAATTTTTTTTTTAAACCTGTCACATGAATGAAGAAATTTTGGACAGGTACATATATATGATTAATCATATATATTTTAATCTATTTATGTTTTCTAGATAGTGTTTTGCTTAATATTTGAATGGAGCCATATCCCTGGCAGTAAAAAGTTCCTCCTATTTCTAAAATCTAAGATATTGAAATGCCAAAGGCCCCCAAAAGTACCAGTTGATAGTGAATATCTCTATTATAGAATACGAGTAACGATGAAACGTTCATTTCAAGAATGGAAGGCAAGAGTGAGGACCACAAAGGGCAAGGAAAGGCATCGTATTTTGCCAGTGCATTGAAAATATTGTCCACTATTAGTACGGCTCATTAAAACTTGCAAGTAAATCGGCAACCTTCCTTGAAAGCTGCTTGCTTTAATTGGCCTCTGAATCGCTGCAGAGAAAAAAATAACGTCCCAAACCGTGGGTTTTATACTTATTTTTAGTTTGTCTTTCTCTTATCGTTGACCATCAAATCCTATGAACAGCGTTCTTTCTTCTTCTGATCATAAAAAGCGTGAGTTTGGTTAAGGCAATGGACGAATGAAATGTATTTGGTTTGCTGTGAGAGTCAGCTGTTTGATTAGTTGTGTCTTCACTTTTAGAATGTTGATGTATCAATTTTAAAGTGTTTCTCCCTCTTTAACAACATGCATTTTCTTCGGTTGCTTTCTGTGATTGCTCCTCTAAGCTTTATAATATGTTTACCTCCAGTGTGCTGGAATTTTCTGATCTTGGACGTTGATTTGACATTTACAGATAATTCTGTTCCACAACAACGGTCTATCCAAGTTTTTCTTGGATGTAGACTGTGCTCTCCCATCTGACTGAGCAGTTGGGTTTCATTTTGGGAATCGCTTCTATTATTCATATTATCAGGGGTTTAAACTGTTGCAAAAATGTAAAATTCACAAACTTAAATAATATTATAGTACAAATTACCGCAAAGAAATAATAAGAAAAATTAAACAGAATATAGAATTGAAAACAAGACACAGATTACAATATGAAATATCCATCCATACTTTTATTGCTCCAAGAAATCGTTTACAATATTAACTGTTCAATTACATTTGATTGATTTTATGTCAAGACAACTATATATAAATAGTATTGCTTTATATAGCATTGCTAGATAACAACCACCATCAAATTAGAAAAATATAGCATTGCTTTATTGTTTTAATTATTTTTTATCTTTTTATTTTTTAATTGTTTTATTTTTTTCATAAGATAAGATTTTTGTTTTATTACTTTAATTGTTGTTAGGGGAGAGGACCCAATAATTGAGCACCCTAACTTCATGCTTCTAATTATCCTATGTGGAAATTTCAAATCATTCCCAATTTTTTATAGCATCTTACTTGGCAAGTCCCCTACTTATAACATTCATTTCGGGGCCACATAATCAAATATGATGCCACATCCACATGCTTTTTGTCAAGGTATAGTTGACCAATACTTGTGCATTCACATCATAGGTAGTTGAGCGTTGATGTGGCATCACATGATTAGTTACTTTTTAGATCAAAGGAATACACTTTGTTTAATTATGGGTAGTCATGTCACAACTATTGGTCCAATATTGATAAAAATATTGGATATTATATAAACAACTACTATCACAACTATCGAAACATGCTCAACTACTAGGTCCTCTCCCCTATTATCCAACATAAACAATTGGGATTTAGACCCAGAACATTAGATTTCTAAGTTGATAAAGCTAAGGAACTCATATAATGTAGAGACAGGTTGTTTCTTATTAGTTTTATTTCAATTATCATCTAAATTACAATATATCAATAGTTCAAACTCTTCCAATGTCTTACAAAAAAAATTATTATCAATTTACATAGTTTATTAACCTAAGAAGCAAGAATGCTAGATTTTCATAAAATACCTCATACTAATCATCAAGTTAATAGTTATAGGAAAATAAGGTCCTTTGAGCACGTTAAGCTATTACTAGATTTTTGGTGTGGACAAAAAATTCCAAATTCAAGGATTGAATTTCATATTATTGTAAAAGTGAATTTTGATACATATATTAACTAATGAGTGGTTTAGTTTTGTGTGAGATTTGGTTAATTTTTCTTGTCTTCACTTATTTTATTTATAAGTATTCTTGTAAACTTGATCATGTAGTTTATTCATTTCTTGACATTCTTTCATATTGTTTATATTTAAAATGTATTTCACTCCCTCAATCTTACTATTAAACTATTCAAAGTCTTTTTTATTGGTGCAAGATCAATTTCACATCTACAAATTTAGTCAAATCAACCATTTATTGATTAAATATATTTTTGCATGGTTAACATAAAAAAATTATATTTAAAGATATTCAATTACCTATTAGAAATGTTACAAAAAAATGATGAATTAATCATCGGGGTTTTAATCCCGCAAGGGTAACAGAGTTGGCTTGGGCTATGGGCTTTCTCCCCATTGGTCTAAGGTTCAACTCTGCTCCTGGGTAGTAATCGATAGTGATGACATGCGGGCCGAGGTTGCTAACCTTAGGGACTAGTCTCACCACAACTCACATTGGTGGATCAAAAGCTTAAAGTTGTATTGACACCATCAGGTCACAAGGGTTGAGACACGGGGACACCCTGAGTTACCAAAAAAAATCATTGGGGTTTTAGAGGTCGCTCTCTACTATGATTTATCCTCCTATTGCACCTAATACCCTTGTTTCATTACATGCCTCAAGGTTTTATTGCACCATATTTCTTTTTAGAAGATAATTTGTTTAGCCAATAAAATTCTATTAAGTTTTCTTTCTAAGTTTCATCAAGCTATTGGCCCCTCATTATGAATGGAACATTGTACCTTATCTCATTAATATTTTTATGTTGGCTTATTTTTCCTAATTAATATGGTGTCCACTTGAATTTTCATATGTTTGGGTATCATCATATTGAATTAAGTAAGGTTCGTTATGTCTTACTTCTTATATCTCTTGTTGGATCTACAAACATGTAATTTTTATTAGGAAAATGGTTTCTCAACCTTGTAATTACATGAAGTTACTATTTATAGTAAATTTACACTTGATTATAGGATGATGCAAAACTTTCTCCAAAGCTTTTGATTGGCCAAATAAGAATGCTCATAATGTTTAGTCCCAAAACCATGTTTGAATTTAAAGATATTATAGTTTTCATTTTTCAAAGTTTCAAAGTTCAATTTGAAGGCCTTAAAAGCATTTTTTAGGCCCAAAATTGGTCATAAACAACATAGTTGGTTATAGTTTGGTAGTGCTTCATGAGCTTTCTAGAAATTTAAGTAGTTCATCAATCAAACACCTAGATAAAAATTTATAGCCTTGAAAGTTGGGTCTCATGAACTAGGGGATATAAGAATGTGTTGAACACATAAATGAGTTGTAAAGGGGGAGTTACATCATAGGAATCTATTATTAGAGATAAATATGGGCACCACTTTTTAGGTGGCTTTAGCTCATGGTTTTGTAAAACCATTTGACAGTTTCATGTATTGTATCTCATATATATTAGGTTTATGAGATGGAGGTTGAGCATAAGATTCTTATAGTTATTGAGTTGCTTTGGATCTCTGGTTGGTGATTTACTATTGTGAGAAAGTTTTCTTTTCAAGTATATTATAATCTTGTTGATTTTTGAATAATATATTGGGTGGCTTTTGGAGTGTGATATGTTTATCTAGAAAAGGGTTTTCCCCATTTAAATAATTGCATTGTTATATGAGTGTTATTTATATTTATCTTTGTTTAATTTTCTATATCTGTTTAGATATGATTTTTTTTATAACACTCCTCTCAAGATTAGTGTAGGAATGGGTTTCACTACCTTAGCTTCCTTACAAGTGGTATTAGAGTGTAATCACCTTTGATTTTAGTTGTGGGTTGTTGGGTTTTTTAAACTAATCCATATTTGAGTGAGAAGCTTGTGCAAAAGATACTTTGTGATCTTCTTGTAGGAATTTTATATGCCAATCACATTGAGAATAGAGATGGAGAATTTTTTTGGAAATTTTTTTGAGATGTCAAAGTTGAAGATAACGATCTATTAATACATCAAGATTTGTGGGATGTTCATGATGATAATGTTATGAGGTCTGTAGATCCTAATTTGGTTGCTCAATATGGTGTTATGTATTGTAAAGCCAAGGGTCTAATCAGATTGTTTTTGGTAGACTCCATTCTAATAAATGTCCATGGATAAACCTCTACAAAAAAACTATGAAAGAAACTTAATGAGATGTATCAAGCCAAATATTTAATGAATAATATTTTCTCGATGAAGAAATCACATTTCTTGAGGATGGAAGAGGGTGGATGAATTCATGAATAGATGGAAGCATTCAATATGTTCATGGCTTAATTAGCATCATGAGGTGCAAAATATATGAGGAAGGGAAATGACATATCTTTCTTTGTTCTTTGTCTAATTCATGGGATTCTCTTGTTATGGCTATTAGGAGTACCCCTATCATCTTGAAGATTGAAGATGTGGTGGGCTCTTTTCTCTTTGAAGATATGAGGAGGAAGGCATCCAACAGTGCCAACAGGGCCTTAAATTTTTGTTGAAAACCTAAGGAAAAAGGAAAGAAGAATGAGAGGAATCATAAATCTAAATCCAAGGGCAGGTCCAAATATATTAGAAATTCCAAAGCTATTTTTTGGAATTGTGGTAAGTTTGGACACTTCTTTTAAAAAAATGTGGAGAAGAAAATAAGAAGAAGAGATTTTATTTTGATTTTGAATCTTAGAAGGAATATAGTGATGCATTCATTATGGATTTTTCCACTCATGTAGGTAATGATGCATGGTTAATTGAATCAGGTGCATCTTTTCATATGAACTCTAATAAAGACTAGTTTATTGAATATGAAGAATTTGATGGAAGTAAGTTGTACTTGGGTGATGATTATTATTTAAATATTGTTTTTCAGGGTAAACTTAGAATCAAATTTGGACTAATTG
>VDFB02128192.1:0-15470 GCA_007258455.2 Sequoia sempervirens | reverse complement strand
GTTGGGCTTAGACCTCAAATGAGCCCAGGTTGAAAGATTCCTATAGCTTAGTGAGTTGGATGAACTTTGTTTAGATGTTTTCCACCCAATTGAGCTAGTCCAATGACAACGAAAGGCCTGGCATGATAAACACATAAAAGAGAGCTCCATAATGGGGATTGGGTGCTATTATTTGATTCCCGCTATAAAGATCATGAAGGGAAACTAAGGACTCAGTGGTTGGGTGCACATGAAATTTTTGAAGTATTTCCAACAGAGCAGTGCAAATCAAACCCATTGATGGTGATACTTGAACTCTCTTAGTCAATGGAAATTGATAACGCATCTACCATAAACTTGTTAACAAGGAAGAATTTACAAGGATGGTAGAAATGCAAGGAGAAATATAATGCATTGACTCTACCACGATAGAGCCAATGGAATGCTCGGATTAATAGTCTTTGATTCTTCAAAAATAAATAAATAAATAAATCTCTTTGCATATGTATGTATTTACAATCACTTCAAAGCATTTATTTTGAATTTTTGATCTTTTGGACTTAGCTAGATTTTGTTTTTTCTTTGCAAGACCTTACTTTAATCAAATAAAAATTCTAGTGCATCTTGCAACGATGCTCCAAAAATTGTTCGTTTTGTTGCCTCAAATCCATAGCTCAGTCCTGCAAACTGAAACATCTTTCTCTGATGCTCTAGAAATTAGTAAGTTCAAGGTGTTTCATTCTATTCCTTCCTGCATTTCGACAACATCTTTAAGTGATGCTCCAAAATTTTGTTGTTTGTTCCTACATTCCAGAAGCATCTTTCAATGATGCTCCAGAATTTTGTTCCTATATTTCAGTGGAATCTTTCAATGATGGTCTGGAATTTTGTTCTTTTCATCCAATTGCATCATTCGATGATGCTTAAAATTTTTCTTTTCCACTCTAGCTGTATCTCCCAACAATGCTCCATAATTTTGCTTCTTTTATCTCGACTGCATCTTCTAGCGATGCTCCAAAATTTGTTTTTTCATCTCGATCACATCTCTTAGCGATGCTCCAGAATTTTGTAAATTCCCTTCCTCTCCAAATGCTCTGATAGTTCCAATGACATACACATGATCATATCATTAAATTTTTCCATCACCTCTAAAATTCGTGCCCCACACTACCATCTTTTACCATAATAAATCAAAATATTGTGACAAATTTTTTTCATAATAATTACATCCCCTAGCCATCCAATCTTAATCCATAATAAATTCATTATAATCCCTCACCATCCCATCCAATGATTTTTTTACATCCGCAAAGGTAATCGAATTTCAAGTCAATGATGGGACATAAGGTATGTACAACTTTTATTTAAAGTGGGTAAATTATTGTGAATAAAAATGGATAAATTGGCATGTTCCACCACTCTTTCCAAACTTAGTAAACTGTGAAAATTGTACTCACTTAAGATGTGATAGTTCATGCTCTCTTTTCCATGCAAAGTAATGATTCCAATTGTGATAGGGTGAAAATACTTGTTAGAAAATGAGTAGCAAACAAAAGAGTGCAAACAACAACTATAAACACCCTAAGCCTCAAGATTGAGAAAATCCTTAACTTAACAAAACAAAATGGAACCTTTTACCTTGTTGAGTTGTCCTTAGGTTGGCCCTTCAATCTTTGATGCTGTATGCTCCTTTGATGGAAAAATATGCAAGTATGAGATTGTGATATGGGTGGAAAAATGGGTGAAAGTGGATGCAAATGCAAGAATTTGGCTAAGTATGGCTCAAGAAATTTTTTTGCATGAGTTTGGCTAGCATAATGATCTCCTCCTCAAAATGAGAGAAAAGAGGGGGGATTTATAGAGAATTTTGTATTCTCTAGGGAAATGGATGGTTGGGATTAAAGAAACAAGGCCAAGATGTAGGGCTATGGTGAGTTAAGAACTCACAAGCCCTCACATCTTGACTAGTGGCATGTGAAGTGGTTTGAGAAGGATGATGTGTACATGAGTTGGAAGGAGAGTACATGACATGGAGGTACTACATAGTACCTTAGGATTGGGACAAGATCTCCTCATAAAGTAGGTCCTTGTCCCCATGTGGGTGAAAGGACATGTGAGGAATTAAAAATTCCTCAAATATCAACATGGGAATGAGAGAAGGAATTTAAAATTCTGTGAAATGCATTGGGGGATTAAATGTGAATTAAAAATTCACATGGGGAAAGGGGTGCCTTCTCCAAAAGGAAAAATTATTTAATAAGGGCGACTTAGGACACATTCCATAAATTAAATTGAGATTAGGTTAACCTAATTAAGTGATTAAGGTTGTGCAAAGTACCTGATTATAAAAATTAATGAAATAGTAGAGGCAAGTGGGAGATTATGGAGGATGTGACCTATGATAATTGGTAGGCATATCTAATTCGCAAATTAATTAAGATTAAGAAATAGGTTAGATTAATTACATGAGACACTGATGTGATGTCAAAGATCATGGGGAAGAGAAAAAGGAACTTAATATTCCTTGGAAGGATAAAAAGAATTAAAAATTTCTTGAGAGGTTGATTAGGCTAGTTAATGAAGGATTGGAGGAGGGTTAGGTGGCTAAGAGAGATTAGAGGCCAACTTGTAAAAGTTGGAGGATGTGACATCCTAATCATGATTGTAAGATAAAAGTAATATCCCTAATGATGAGATTAGGAGAATAATTAGGATTAAGAAAGGGATGTGAAGGAATAAATGCTATTTATTTAATTCATTTGATGAAAAAGAGGATTAAAGAGATAAGGTATTTATTTATTAATTAAATACCTTAGGGATTTGGCATAATTAAGGATATTAATTAAATAATAGCGATATTACTTAATTAATGCAAATAAGGGGATGCTTAGACAAAAGGGGATACATTTGGATAAATTAAGTGTCTAAATTTAGGTGTCTACACTAGTACAACGAAGCCAAGAGCAATAATTAATTCCTATCAAGTACGAGTGGTTGAAAATATTACACTTTCTTTAATCTAAATCACAGTCTTGTTTAAAAACTTTTTCACCTTTTGAGCTCCATGACATTGAGTATAATTGAGCATAATAGACAACATGGGTGGAGCTAAGCAAAAATAAAATCCGATTTATCTAGACAAGTTGTTGACATTGGCTCTTGTATTTCAAAATTGCTTAGAAGATTGGGTGGCTTGAGTTTATGAAGAAGTTTGAAGGGAAAAATGAGCAAATGGTTAAAAAAATTATAGAAAAATTCTTAGATGGATAGTCAATAGTGCATGGGAAGAAATTCAAGGTAAGCCCTCAAGTCATTTCTCATTTATCTACTATTAGAAATGAGGGTGCAAATTTATTTGAAACTACAAATATTTCCTATCAAAAAATGGTAGAGCTTTTCATTAGGGAAGGGGAACCTCAACCTATATTAGTTGTAAATACTTGAGGGAAAAACAAAGGGGTTCAAAGAATGTATATTCTAGAGCCGTGGAGAATGACAGTTGCCTGAATAATCAAATATTTCACATGTGAAGGGAAATGTGCCATAATAGTTGGTACCCCCTTTCGGTTATTGACTCATTTGTGTCATGGCATCGAAAACAATGAATTCAGAGTCAACCTTCCCTCCTTTCTTAGTGATTCTATTTTTAATATGATTGAAAGGTTTAAAATTGGATCAGTTCCATTGAAACATCATAGCCTCATTCATTTAATTTGTAAATATCATTTCTTGAAGAAAGGAAAAATGAAACAAAAATGGAAAAATATTCTTTAGAAATTTGAAAACCCTATGCCCACAAGACATCTAGAGGAAGTAGAGTCATCTAGTCTGGTGGCTCAAAATTTGAAAGAACCTTCTCCTAAACCTCAAAATGTTGAAGGAGCTCTTGATAAAGAGGCGCTAAAAGATCCAATAAACCATTTAGACCTTCAAGAAAGATTGAGTCCAAAAAATATATCAAAAGCTCCAAAAAACTAAGGAAATATGGACCTAGAAAATTTGGAAGACGAGAATGCCCATCCCCATAAAAAGGGAAGGGAAGGGAAGGGGACCTAAAATAGAAGTACAAAGGCCTTACCCTTTGAGAAGAAGCGAGTGATTGTCTTATGAGATTAGTTGTGTTGTGGCTTGTGATCAACGACATATCCCTAAAAAGAAATGACAAGATATACAACCCCAAGAAATTGAAGCACAATCATGTGAAAATGTGGCCTAGCCATGGGTAGAAACATCCCAATTAGGTGAATTTGGAAAAGAAGATGTCTCACTTGAGACAAGACAAGAAGAAATAAGAGAATAGCTGCCAAATTACGTACTTATCAAGGATGAGCCTTTGTAATCTTTTTCTCCTTTTCACCAGCCAATGGAAACACATGGAGGTGATATGGTCCACCTAAGTGAAAAATTGTCTACCCTTTTTTCGAGTGATGTAGAACCAAACCCACTAGAGGTACATGATAAAGAAAATGTGATTGATGATAATGCAAAAGTTTCCATTTCTTCTCTCTACTCTAATGTACAAAGTGAAATTTTTGATAACATAAAAATAAAATTATATGAGTTGAAAATAGAAATTGTTCAGTTAAGACTTAGCCTACAAAAAAATGAAGAACAAATAAATCATCAACACCAAGAAATAGATATACAAACTAAAATTTTGAAGAAAAGAGATCAAGAAATCACATCTTTGAAAGCTCAATTGAAGCAAAAAGATACAATTATTGAAGAGTTACAATTTCAAGTGAAACAAAGTAATGAGGAAGGTAAACCATATTTGGAATTTTTTTCTAAAAAAGACAAATAGATTAAAGGTTTAACTGGTAATCTAGTACAAACTCTCCAAGAATTTATAGAAAAACAAGAAGCAAAAAGATGAACTCAATGCAACTTTCAGCAAAACTTTTGAACTAGAACAAGATTTACAAGAAATCAAGATGAAGCCAAAAATGGAATCAAAGGAAGAATAGAATGATCCAACCAAGATGGAATGGTTTCAAGTCCACATTCCTCCAATGTTGAAAAAATGGATGAAAAGATGCTATTTCCTAAGAAAATAGGGGTAGTAAATGCTAGACTTAAGAAGGAAATAGTATTATTAAAAAAATCTTATATGAAGCTTTGCCAAGCTATGATTGGCACATGTCAGATTGGGGAGTTGTTGTTAGCCTGTAGCAAACCATCGTGGTTATACTCTATGTTATTTAATGAAAAATTGTTAAGATGGAAGCAATTGAGAATTTCTTGCAATCTACCTGATGATCCATATGATGAATAGTTTTTAAAGGTATTCAAAGAGGCAACCCTTGCTCATAAAAAAATTCTCTATGAATTCTTTGTACATAATCTAGTTTTAGATAAACATATTGATTTATTTATTAATATTTTTGTTGGATAAGTACAACTTAGAGCATTCATGTCCACTATGTAGAATCAAATTCAGTAGCAGGAGAGAACTAAAGAATATTTGTAGGAAGAAAGAATAGTGAGACTTCAAATGAGATACCCCAACAGAAAAACCTTTTCCTTTAAAGCTCAATTCTGAGGCATTAAGAGCTATTAAGCTATGAGGAGCAAATATAATGATAATCTTCAAATTTGGTTTGAGAATTTTAAATTTTAGGGACCATAGATAATAGAGAGGGCATAGATTGCCTGTGAGGAACGATACAATCCTCTGTCGATGTATCTCAAAAGGAGGGAGGTTATCTCCCCCACCAATCCGAAATGGTCCTATAGAAGAGTCGAGGCATTAGCAGAGATATTACAAAAACTTAAAAATAAGTGGATAGGGAGGAGGTATAGACCTTCATTGCTTCTTTAGCCACCCCCTGCAATACTTTTCACTAAAGAGCAGAATCCTAAGGACTTACATACATGAAAAGTAAGGGTTAAATATAACAAGTGTTTCCTTAAAATCCCTAGTGATTGGGATAAAGAAGTAGAGGATCCATATGATCTCATTTCCAAATACGATGAACTAAATAGGAACAGGGATGTAGAAAGGTAGAGGAAACATCAGAGAACATGACCTGCTCAGGTTTAGGAAGGGGAGGATGATGAGGTATAAATATCCTCATGATTATAATAAAGCTAAATACCCTTCTTTGTTCTTACCAACCACTTCATCCCTACCAATTTTTATTTTTAGGATCAATAATTGTCTTCTTTTATAAAATGATGTATAAATCTTTATTTCTCAAATCAATTGAAATTAGCTAACTAATGTTGATTTAATTGCACCGATTTCAATTCATTGTACATGGCTTTTTCATGTCCAAAGAATGAAGTGTAATTTGACTGGACTTTAAGCAGTTGGAGTTAAAGTTTCAGAAGTTTAGGCACCAAAAATTTAGGCGTGCAAAGTGCAACAATCTCCTTTAAAGCTTTCTATTAAAATTTTTGTTTAAGAATTTATGGCTCCACTCTGAGCCTTTATTATGTTTTAAGTCATGGAAATTTGTTAAGTTCATCAGTTGGAATTATGTTAAATATTTTTTCAATGGGGATTTATTTCCATCTGAAATTTAGGATTTTGTAAGTAGTATATATGTGTAATGGCCAAAAGCACTGTTATGATATGCTTTGAATATTATTCAACTATACCTATGTGTTACACATTTTTTTATGATATGAATAAAGTAGATATTGCTAGTCTTATTCTGAGTCAATAGTTCTATGTAATGAATGTACCATCAATGGATTTCTTTTGAAGATGTGAAAGTACCACATGTGATCTAAGTTAATCATAGGAATGCTTGAGAGCTGGCCACTTGAATGGATCATGTTTCTAACTAAAGTGTTAGGACCTTACAACAGACTATCATGAGTTATCCCATGAATTACGCTAGCTGAATTCAAGGATAATAGGGTACAAATTTGCTCCATTATAGATCCTAGCAATATTTCTCACCGTGGATTTTTCCATATTGGGTTTTCCACATATATCTGGTGTTATGTGTGTTGGTGTGTGTGATTTTTGCATATTTTCTTAATTTGCATAACAAGGGTTAAAATAAAAGTTTTAATTGATGAACTGATTCACCCCCCCTCTCAGTAGATAGTTGTGTTCCAACAACCTAGAAATATGAACAATTTTTTTTTTTGCATGTGAATTCCAACAATCACATTGGAATGTTTATAGTTGTGCATGCATGGGAAGGTAGATAGTCACATGGTTTTTAGTTTTGACATTGAGCATGCGACATGGGTAGAAAATCAATAGGTCGCATGATATTGATAGAGCTTTGGTCATATACTTAAGCAATAAGCACACGTAGCATTGCATGAGTAAAAATAGAGCAATGGTAAACATTTTAATATGTTGCTACAAGTTGTAGCTATTGTTGCATGATCATTGTAAATTCATTTGATGGAAGTTTAATAATAAAGATAACCATTGGTGGTGGACATAGCCCAAGTTTGGGTGAACCACTTAAAATTGTGTTGTCTCTCACTATTTTTTGTGTTTTAATTCCTCTATTTAATTGTTTTTATTTGCATTTATTTGGAAATTCTACTTGCAATTCCTAACAAGTGGTATCAGAGTGGGCTTTGTTTAATTATCTTTTACAAGAAATTGAAGGTAGATAAATTCAATGGGAAGAACTATTGGTTATGGAAGATGCAAATGGAGGACTATCTCTATCAGAAGGATTTATGGCAGTCATTGGAAGGGAGAGAAAAGAAACCAATGGCAATGGTTGATGAGGAATGGGATATTCTAGATAGAAAGGCATTAGGCAGTGTTCAGTTGTGCTTGGACCCATTGGTGGAATCAATATTTCAAAAGTGAAGATAACATAAGAGTTGCTGCAGACATTGGAAAAATTATATAAAAATGCTTCAATTTTGAATAAGGTATTTCTCATGAAACATTTATCTAATATGAAAATGTTAGGTGGATAAGTTATCGATAATTGAATGAATTCAATATGGCTACCAATCAATTGACTTCAGTTAATGTAAATTTTGATGAGGGAGTTAGAGCTCTCTTGGTATTATGTTCTTTGCCTAAAATTTGGAATAGTTAGGTAATGGTGATTAGTAACTCTATTTTTATTTCAAATATGCTGAAATTTGATGATGTTGTTGGTGTGATTTTGAGTGAGGAAATT
This sequence comes from Sequoia sempervirens, assembly GCA_007258455.2. Classification (NCBI taxonomy): domain Eukaryota; kingdom Viridiplantae; phylum Streptophyta; class Pinopsida; order Cupressales; family Cupressaceae; genus Sequoia; species Sequoia sempervirens. The sequence continues at coordinate 7,377 of VDFB02128192.1, read as the reverse complement.
TGTAGGAAAAGCTCAGGTGGAACATCCACATCAGGTAGTGTTTTGAATGCATAAAGCAAGGTTAGATCAAAGGAGAGAGGAAAAGGTTTTGGAGGTCATGGGAAGTGGTGAGGAGAATCAAAGGACAAAATGTCCCAATTTAGATGAAAGAAGGATTCTTGGTTTTGTGGTAAACTAGGCCATTTAAAGAAATATTTCTAGTCTCTAAACAAAAAAGATGGAGATAAAAAAGAGAGCAATAAGGAGGTAAATGTGGTAGGTAATAAATCTAAGGATGATGCTATGATTCTTTCATTTGATAATTCTAATGGTTCATGGGTTTTAGATTCAGGGGCCTCATTTAATGCTACGTCCCATAAAAGTTACTTTCTTGATTATGTCTAAGGGGATTTTTGGCTAGTTTATTTGGGAGAAAATGAACCTTGTCAGATTGTTAGAAATGGAAGAATTAGGATTAGGCTATAGAATAGGAATTATTGGCTACTGTAAGAGGTAAGGCATGTTCCAAGACTAACTAGAAATTTAATTTTAGTAGGGAAACTAGATGATGAAAGTTGTGTTGTTACTTTTAGTGATAAAGTTTGGAAGGTTACAAAAGGTTCCTTAGTAGTAGAAAAAGGTGTGAAAGTAGCACCTTATATCTTTGTATAGTTCATATTGTTCCTTATACTTTATTTTTTGTAGATAAAAGACAAACAAAAAAGTTGCTCGAAAAGATAGCTACAGTAGTTGTTGCAAGTTTTGTAACAGTTTTAGGAATAGTTGTTGCGGGTTCATAGGAAGAAAATAAAACAATTGCTACGAGTTCTAAGAAAACACTGTGGAATAATAGACTTGGGCATGTGAGTGGAAAAGGTATGAGGGTACTTCATTCAAAGAAGGTTTTACCAAGTTTGAAATGTATTAATATGGATTTTTTCATGAAATTTGTGTGCTTGGAAAATAAAAGAGAGTTTTCTCATGGATGGGAAGCAAAGGAAAGATGAGAAGTTGGAGCTTGTTCATATGGATGTATGGGGACAAAGTTAGGTATCTTCTCTTGATGGCTCTTAGTATTATGTTACTTTTATAGATGACATAACTAGAAAGGTTTGAATTTATTTTCTTAGGAAAAAAATTGATGTGTTAGAAACATTTAAGAAATGAAAGAGCTTGGTGGAGAATGAGATAGGTAAGAGATCAAAATTTATTAGATTTGATAACGATGGTTAGTATTGTAGAAAATATTTTGAGGATTATTGTTTCTCTAATGGAATTCATAGGCAAAAAATAGTTCTAGGGACTCCATAGGAAAATGGAGTGATTGAGCACATGAATAGGACAATAATGGAGCATGTAAGAAGTATGAGATTGCATGTTGGGTTGCCTTTAAATTTATGGTTATAGGTTGTTAATACCACTATTTATTTAATTAATAGAGGTCCTTTAGTTCTTTTGGGATGTGGTATTCCAAGGGAAGCATGGACAGGTAAGAAGGTGAGTTATTCTTTTTTCAAAACCTTTAATTGTAAAACATTTGCACATGTAGATTTTGAAAATAGAACCAAGATAGAAGAAAAATAAAAGAAGTGTATCTTAATTGGATATGGCATTGATGAATTTGGTTATAGTCTTTGGGATTCTAAAAAACTAAAAATTATGAGAAGGGATGTTGTATTCAATGAGAAGGTGTTGTACAAAGATCAGTTGCAACAACATGAGAAGAAAGAAAATAATTATGTAGTGTTGGATGATACTTTGGACAACGGTATTCCAATGGTTCCTCATGCTCTAGAACAAAAGAAACAACAAATACCACAAAATACAATGAATGTTAGATGATCTACAAGGATAAGTAGACCTCTCAAAATATTTTCTTGCTCTTCAAGTATTCTATTTTATTAAATGATTTTAGTGAATCAGAAGTGTATGATGAGGCTATGCAGGTGGATACAAAGGATCAATGGGAGCATGGAATGGAAGAAGAATTGGACTCTTGCTAAAAAAATAGACTTTGGAATTATGCAAGTTGTCTGCAAGTAAAGAGGATTTACCAAATAAATGGGTTTGTAGGATGAAAGAGGAAGGAGGTATAAGAAAAAATTTAAATTGAGGTTAGTAGTTAAATGATTTACACAAAAAAAAGGCATTGATTTTGATGAAATATTTTCTTTGGTTGTTAAAATGACTTCTACTCATATTATTTTAAGTATTGTGGTTGTTGAAGATTTGCATTTGGAACAACTAGATGTGAAAACTGCCTTTCTCTATTGTGATTTGGAAGAGGAGATATATATGGAATAGCCACAAGGATTGAGGCTAGAGATAAGGATAAATTGGTGTGCACATGGGTGAAGCCACATAAGTGGTTTACACTTTTGTGGAGGAAGGAAATTTTGAAATTTCCACACTCTTCATAGCAAAGTGGTTCGGCCGAACCATATGGCTCGACCGAACCATGAACCTGCTGGTTGGCCGAACCCTAAACCGAGCCTAATAAAAAATCATATTTAAGGTGGTTCGGCCGAACCCCTTGAATATGACAAAACCAAAAAAAGTGCTTTCACTTTCACACTTTCACTGTGAATTACCAGTCAGTCACTGTCCCTGCGCGCGGCGAACAAAATCCGAACGGCGACCCAACAAAATTTCTCACCGGCGAAAGCAAATTTGGGGTCCTCTTTTCAAACTTCATCATTCCAATTCGCATATCGACCACTATTGAGCACGAGGTATTTAAAATTCCATTTTTTTTGAGTTCAAAATGCATGTATTTGTTTAATTTCAAAACCCTAGATATGCAAATTTTTTTAAATTTGTTGAATTCAAATTGCATTTGTTTGATTGTTTGAAAGTTTTTAAAGCATTTTTAATATAGTATTTTGCTTCCCCGTTTTGCATAATCCAAGGGTTTGAGTAAGGAAAAACGAGTTTCCTCCGAAAGTTAGTGCAAAAAAACATTATAATAGCTCTCAATATAGTCTAAAAAATGGAGATAAATGCATTCCTAAAGACTAGAAATGTAGGGTTAAGCTCACAAAATAATTTTAAAACTACAAATTTAGGGTCAAACTTGTAGATGAAAATGCAAATTTCATACATGTAGGAGTGAACCGTGAAAGTCATAGCTTGATTTGTTAAGGTGTTATAATATTAAATCTTATAAAAAATCAAGAATCATATCATTGATTACGTACATTACAATAAAATATCTCCATATAACAAATGAAGCTAGTTCAATATCTTCATGTAGTGTGTACAAATTGAAATATAATTTACTAAAACTATAAGTTACTCTTATTGAACAATTTCCTCATGTAGTGTGTATAAATGGAACCATTGATTGAAAATATAAATCAAACCATCAAGAACAAAGACTTGATTGTGTCTTCATGCCCTCAATTAATATCATTTACAAAGTTTAGTCTTGGAAACCATAAAATTAACAATTACATTCTCTACCCTATTATTTGATGTATTATAATGCAATTTTCTATACTACCAAGCAAATTAAATGGTCACAAGTTTGTAGAGACACTCTAGAAAAAGGTATATCATGTGTTTAAAATACTATTCATATTGTAACACTAGAGATTCTAAGTAATATGAGAATCCTTGCATAATTTTATATAATGTATTTTCATCATCACTAACTATAGTAGACTAGTTTCTATCACTATTCAGTTCATCTTCTTTCATTAGTCCATCATGACTTGATTATTCATCCTCCTTTATATTTAGAGAATAAGAACAATATATAGAACCACTACAAAATCTTCACACATATCACTAAAAGTTGATGTTTGGTATAAATGTATCCACATGCAAACAAGAGCCACCTTTGGACATTACTATTATCAAAAGGACAAACCTTATTAGAGCGAGTGCAAAAAGATGTGGGGCCAAAAAGTGGCCACCCCACCTTTTGGCCCCATCATATTAAGTATCAAGCATTAATGTTGAGGTACGCTATTCGAGGAAACTTGAATGATGAGTAAGTGAAGAGAGAGTGGGACTTTATTGTTCACAAAGTGGGAAGAAATAAAGGCAAAGGAAGTGGAAATGGGAAACATGTAGAGAATATGGCAAAAATGGTGGAAATCAAGGAAAGATTAAAAGGAAAAGAAAGAGGGAAAAGGGGAGGATAGAGGCAAAAGGAGGAAGAAGGTAGTGCAAATTATACATTTTTGAAGCTTGTGAAATTCGAGTATGTAAACCTTATTGTTTTTACTTGGTGGTAATGAGGTATGAGTTTTTATGAAGGTTCTTTTTAGTATTTTTATATGTAATGTAAGAGAAAAAGCTATTCTTGTATGAAATTCTAGAAATCATGTTAAAAAGCATTAGCTTGTAATTTCTACTATGTGAATGGAAATCTATTGCTCTACCTAGGACATTTAGAAGCTTGTGTTGCATTCATGAAGCCAAACATAGTAGATATTTTTTTTTACTTTATGTGTGTTATTGGAGATAGGGTTTTAGTATATAGAACCATACAATAAAATGGGGTAATTCCTTGTTTGAACTAAAAACCCTACTATTTTTTAGTGAAGGGATAGCTAGCTATAACATTTTGACTTTCACTTGTGAGTCTAAACACCCATATGGGTTATTGTTGCTTTGTCTTATGGATTATGGTAGTAAATTCTTAAGATGTATGTAAATCTAGAAGACCAATGTTGAATCTTTATTTGTTGATAGGCTAAATAGAGTTAGAACTAGTATGGGTTCATTACATGTATGCCATTCAACATTCATGCACATCATATATATGTGAGAGAGATAGTGATAAAGAGAGATAGAGATAAAGGGTAATATAGATAGATAGAATAAGCACAAACCATTTGCTATGAATATGCACAAAATATTTATATATTGATCTTGATAAGGTCATGAAGACATACATAATACATCATGAAAATATCATATACAGTGACATGAGGCCAACATTGTCTCTTAGACTACAAAATATCACCAATATATATTCATGAAAATAGTTATGAATGTGTCATAAAGATATAAAAGTGTTTATGTACATGTGTAGCAAATGCTATTAATGAAACATTCTGCCTCTCTTTGCTTGACTAGAAACTGAACTTCGATCCCTTGAATTAGTTATTATCTTGCATTGTGTTGATTGTGTGTGCCCCTAACAATTATGCAACTCAACCTACACACACAAACATATTATAAAATTAGAGATTATACCAAAATTTATAAATAAAAAAAATATTGTTTTGAAATGATATTAAAATAATAAACACACTTACAACAAACTAATACTCAACATCATCAACAAAGGGTTGTCCTCAAAAGAGGATGCTTACAAAACAAAACCAAAATGTGTGTGTATCCATATATACATGTATATACATGTATGCATACACATATACATATATATACATACATACATACATACATACATACATACATACATACATATGTGTGTGTGTTTATGTATACGTATATATGTATACATATATATATATATATATATATATACATATAGAAAATAAATGTATGTATATACATATATACATGCATATATACATATGTATGTATACATGAATGTGTCTACATATCTACATATACATATATACATATATACATATTTAGATATGTGCATGTGTATGTATACATATGTAGATATATTCACATATACATGAATATGTATGTATAGTACATGAATATGAACAATGATAGTACATGAATATGTACTTATAGCATGAGTAATTTTTACTGAAACCATGTTTAGAATGAAAATATCCAATCCCTTATGCTTCTAAACCAAATTTTGCAATGCTTATGGTTCTTTGGCCTTATAGATTCTTGAATCATTTTATAATATATAAAACCAAAAATATAACCTACTTTGGTTTACCAATTGTAAACCCTTTAGGAATTCTAAATTGTTGCATCTTGTCTTGATTTTTCCCACCATTGTTATTCCTTTTGAAAATTCACACCGTGCCAACCCCAGACCCATGCACAAACATGCCCAAGGTTAAATGATTCTAATCTTAAAAATAAAGGCATATAGTCTCTTTTGCAACAGAACCTCTTTACTAGTGTTCAAACATATTTGATACCTTAATGGTATGACATAGATGATGTTGCTTGACATTGCTTTATCCATGGATACCCAAATAAAATATGAGATACATCTAAAGAAGAAAGAATATGACATAGAATAAGAACTTCCCTCATCTTTTAGACCAAAAAATTAAGGTAAAATAATGTATCCCATAGTTTCAATCAACATATCATTAGTCAATTTTAAATAAACCCTCAAATATGCATATGCTTGTTGATGCGAAAAATTTATTTACAAACAGTACTGACGCACGCATACATTTTATTGGTGAGTAAGATCAATAAACACACCCTTACATGGTTCATGATCCAATAATAAAACCAAAATGACCATTATAATTATTTCTGGTAATATTCACAATGTGTAGCTAGGCGTCAAAAACAGTACACCTAAATCGTAAATTGACTTGTCATAAAGTGGGTGGGTAGCTTAGTGGTGAAGATTTGCATCCTAACTAGTTCATGGAAATTTCAACATGAGGAGAACTAATAGTAAAATAATAATATCTTTTGACAACATAGGCATCCAAGTACTCATTCCAAGATTAGTGGTGGTTAGCTTTCCTAGCAAGCTCTTCATTACAACAATCACTCCACCTTGTCACTCAATCAAGCCCACTAGAACATATATTGGAATTTAACCTCTTTCATACTAAAAAAAAAAGTAATCATTAATTATATTTAATTTACCATATAATTTGATCTAAGTAATGCATTTTATAAGATCTAATTGGTGTATTTATAAAAACTATTTTGTGTTTTGGGCATAGGTATCCCAGTATACAAAGGAATAAGATGGGGACTATGGATTATCTTTAAAATAATATTTGCCTCAACGTTTTTCATGTCATATTTTTATAGGAGGTCCTCATAATTGGTATTCTTGTATGGTATTAGAGCCAAGCTAGGTTCATTTGACACCTATGTTGTGGCTCAAGGGAGTGTGTTGGAGAAATGATACACACCTAAGTCATAAAAAGACTCATCACAATGTGAGCTATTAGCTCAATAGTAGAGCATCCTAACACCAAATGGGAGGTCCTAAGTTTGAATATTAGTTAGTCCATAGAAATTTCTATAAAAGTCAATCACTAGTACATAAGAAGAAGAATAAGTACCCTTATAATTTTTATTAATACCAACAAATTATCATTCCTCACATACATAGGCGAATCAATGATTTCAAGCTCATCAACATGTATATATACCTCAATCTCATGACCCTCATATAAAACCATTTTATTAGATTTATTTTGTGTAAAATATTTAAATTTTCATTAGGAGGAACAATTGAAGGATTGACCC
>VDFB02128190.1:0-43181 GCA_007258455.2 Sequoia sempervirens | reverse complement strand
ATACTCAATTTCTTCCTTGACTTTTTGAGTTGGGAAAATTACAATGCAATAGCCATTAACTAGTGCCTTGAATCACATTTCTTTACCCCAATGTCCTTGCCACCATCGAATCAAACTATCCCAATTTAGGTCTTTTCCATACCCTCCTAACCAATAAAACTTGTTGTTCCAATGCGCAATTGATGGTTTCAATTTGTTTGATCTAAGCACCATAGTTTTCTTATTGTCGGTCCTTTTATCCTTTCTCCATTCAGAGTGATTGTTATTATGATGATTTCCAATAAAATAATTGTGTGATCCTTGAATCTCTTCAACTCTTTCCTTCGTTGCCCTGATGTTTCCATCATGATATCAACATGTGCCTTTCTAGGTTTTTTGAACCTTGACCATTATTGAATCTTCCACCAAAATTTTGCTTTCCATGCTGCTAGTTCTTGAAATTGTTTCACCTGTACAGATTGTGCCTGAAGGACTCATACCAATGCTTCCCATTCCAAAATTTGTTTCCTTGATTACTATCTTTTATTTCTGGTCTTCTATATTTTGTTTGGCGTCACCATTCTTTATTTGTTGCACAAGTTTGGATATGATCCAAAGGAATCTCATGCTTAACTTCTTCTATCCAGTCTCGAAATCTTGCTCCTTCCTTTTCGTGCCCTGCTTTCGTGTCCGTACTTTTGCACTCTGCTCCTTTGCTCGCCATTTTTCTATTTATTAAGCTGAAATGCTTCTTACACTCACATCAATGAGTATGTGTACATTTTTATTCTCCCCATTAAAATTGACTTCTACTAACCCATCACAAAGTAGTATTATATTTAAGATTTTTTAAATATGTAAGCTTTAAAAGCATGCATTATCATCATATTTTTATAGTTCTAATATATATGAAATTTTAAAGAAAATATAATATAGTATTCTAATTTAAGAAAATATAATATATTGTTCTAATTTTAATATATATAATTTTACATTATTTTTAATTTATAATATTTGTTATGGAAATACATATTAATTTACAATATTTTGATGCTTTTATATTTTTTAGAATATTTTTAACGAGATAATCTTAAATATCTAATAAAATAAATTAAAAATAAATACAATATCATATATATATTGAAATCAATACATTTCTAAAGTTGTTTTAAAACTGTTTGAAATTTTTAAGAAAATATAATATAGTATTCTAATTTTAATATATATATAATTTTACATGATTTTTAATTTATAATATTTGTTATGGGAATACATATTAATTTACAATATTTTCACGCTTTTATAATTTTTAGAAGATTTTTAACAAGATAATCTTAAATATCTAATTAAAAAATGAAAAATAAATACAATATTATATATATTGAAATCAATATATATCTTTGTTTGGCAATGGAGATAAATAAACTTTTTCTTTGTTTTTAAAGTTGTTTTAAAAATTTGAAATTTTTAAGAAAAGATAATATAGTATTCTAATTTCTAATAGTATTATATATAATTTATAATATTTGTTATGGAAATACATATTAATTTTCAATATTTTCACGTTTTTATAATTTTAAGAAGATAAATTTTTAACAAGATTATCTTGAATATCTAATAAAAAAAATTAAATAAATACAATATTATATATATATTGAAATCAATATATATCAATGGAGATGCAAGAAACTTTTGCTTTGTTTTTAAAGTTGTTTGAAAACTTTTATTTTTAGTATTATTTTTTGTTTTAAAGCTATTATTTTTATTTTATATGGAGTCACTACAGTGTGCATCGCTATATAATGCACAAACCAGAAATAATATTTTCTTTGCTTTTATTTATAGAATTTCATATTGTAAAGGTATGCCTCTTCAAATTTTTCGCTACTTGAAGTTGCATTTCTAGCTAGAAATATTAATATGTAATTTTTTGAATTTTCTATGTAGCTACCATTGCAAAACCATTCATGCTTACATTCTTGTTAATGAATAGAATAATCTCTCTTTTATTGTTTTAAGAACAAAATTTATGTGCTTCAGTTTATTGTTGATTCTGTGAAGCTGATATTGTTTTATGTTGATGTTACAAAAGGTGGAATAAAGGAAAGCATCAACAATTAGGAGAGAGGAAAAATTTTAGATTGCAGAGGTATGCCTGTTCATTTGTCCCTACTTGAAGTTCCATTTCTAGCTAGAAATATTGTGTGATTTTCTGAGTTTATTCACATAGTAATTAATCCACATATAGTTGCCTTTTATATTAGCATAAATTAAGATCACAGGAATTGCATGCATGAACCAAAAGAAGAGAACTTTATTAGCTTAGAAATATTTTTGTTAAGGTAGAAGGCTTATTAGATTCTATATGTAGGAAGAAGAAATAAATGTCTAGAAAAATGTTTTAGAAGAAACAATAAGTAGGTGGAATCTATGGCGACTGTAGCTCTTTGTTGTATTTGTTGTTGCTCTACTCTTTTGTGACTCTTTTCTCTTTCCTCATTGCTATTTTTTGGAATGGTGGATGCCAAAATAGATTTAAAATTGCTTTTATAGGATTAGGATTTGTTATGATGTTCATTTAAAAAAAAAGTGAACGTGTTCATGCAATATACAACAGTGTGTGATGCAGTCTAAATAGGAGGTCCAATGAAAGACAATATAATCAAACAACCTAAATAATAAAATTTAAAACTATATTGTTATAATAAAAAAAATATTATCATAATATTATTGAACTTCCTCTTTTGTACAACTAAAGTGCTTGTGTTCTTGAAAGTGATTTTAATTTCATGCAATGTATTTTGTATCAGAAAATAATATTGATCCATGGGTGCTGTCATAATAGTGGTTTACAATTCCTGAGAGGAACGAATTTTAGTTGAAATCACATTTTTTTGGAAAATATAATGATTTAAGCCTTATAAAGTTCCATTTTAAGGATTCCAATTGAAGAGGGTTTGATCAAATCAACTTAGATCAAAACCCCTTGGATAGAACCTCGCTAGTTTTAAACCATACCTATAAATGCGTCTCCTTTACACCTATCAAAATGCTGATAAAAAATCACTTTTGATTTAGATTTTGGGGGATCAAATGAATTCATTTAAAATTTATTTCAAATGATTATGGTATTCCTCAGAACAAGCTATCCAATGAATATAATTTTAATATGTTTTGGTTTTTTATGTATTTATTTTTAAGTTTTATTAAACATAGATTTTTCATCGAAAATGAATTTCTTTGTTCTTCACATGTGGAAAAATAGAAGATTATCAAAAAAAAAAATTGAAAAATATGAGTGCACTAGATATTGAAGTCCTTGATCCAACAAAAAAAATTAAATTAAATTTTGACATATACAAAAAAGTTACCTATATGGTCGCAGGTCCGAATTGTAATTTGTTTGACTTTGAAACTTGATTAAGGAAAAATATTCAATAAAAACTATCTAACTAAGTGGAAGCACTAGATATCAGAGTTACAAATCTAAATTTGAAAGAATTAGAATTTTATCCTTCATGGAAAAAAAGTTATGCATTATACCGTGTGCGTCACTTTTTAAAAATGTTATTTTCTGAAAAAATCAATTTTCGTGGGAGATGGAAAAAGAAGTGAAATTTGATTCCAAAAATTTTGAAAAAATATTTTTAGAATCTACAAACAAAATTTGATGAGACTCTAGTTTGCACCATCTTCAAATTCCTCACAGTTTAGCCGCTATAGGTTCCCGAATGTGAAGATTTAGTTAAAAATAATAATTTCAGTGTCCAGTTTGGCCAAAAATTTTAAACCACTATTATGGGATCACCCCCATTGTTATGTTTTAGAATGAAGTTCCTCAATCCTTCACCAAGCCAGGTCGCACTGTGTTAGCACTACTTCTTTCTGCGGTGTTGTTGGGGACTACAATTTTCGATGGGAGTTCCTCTTCCCATAGTGGCAGTGGATGGAAATGGAGGTTAGAGCTCACCAATTCGAGATGCAACAAGACATTACACCTGACACTATGTGTTTCCACACTGTTATCTGATAACAACTAAGATGCCCCATTCATGTCTACAATCTCAAATTAACCATGCATGTCCAAAAAGACAACCAAAATATGAAATTTGATATATTGAAAAAAAGAAAATATGGTATAAAGATCATTCTTACCGTAGAACCAATCCCATCTTTAGGTAGTGAAAAATTTTCCTACGCCCCAATATTTTCTTTCTTCAAAATTATATGGGGAGGTTGATCGATTCATTTCTTTAATAAGTTCATTTTTGCTTTACCCAGAAAACACTTATGCTCTAGACATCAAGTTTGTTCAGGCCATGTTTGACTTTAAGCAAGCATAAATTGAATGGACAGATTGATTACCTTTTAGGCATAAGAAAAAAAAGGTTTCATTGTCCATATTGTTTTTGAATGATTGTAAATCTGAAAAATAACTCCAACTCACTCGATATATAATTATATATAAACTATCAACAACATTTGAAAAGGTTTCAATGTCCAAATTGTTTGTGAATGATTGTAAATCTTAAAAATAACTCCAACTCACTCAATATATAATTATAGATAAACTACCAGCTACATTTGTTTTGGAAAGATGCAACTCATCTAGGGTTTTTTAAATTTCTGCTATAAATCTAATATATTTTATTTTGAATCTTGTTTTCTTCTTGGAATATAATGAAGCCAAAAGAGAAAACTTGAATCCATAAAGATCAAGTCCTAATTCCAAGGAATGGATCCTCAACTGAATCATTCCTTGAGAGGATGTATTTGTAGTTGCAAAACCTCTGATGAAGGGTTGCATGATCCAAGGGGGAGACAATGTAATTGGTGCAAATTGAAGATTTGAAAACCCTTTAGTATTCTACTCATTTAATCTCCAAAAGGCATGAGGATTTGGCCTTATGTAGCTAATATTTAGATATGTATGTTGGTAACCTTTGAGGAATTCCACATGCTGGATATTTGCAAATTTCCAACCTCTTTATTTAGATCCCTGCCATCTCTAAATATGGTGTAATTGGAGACCTAAGGCATGAGTTTTTGGAGAAAGGGATTAAGGTGGTAAAAAACAAGGATGGTAGTTTGGTATTGGAATTGTCAAATTGTTAAAAGGTGGGAGAAATTACTTATTTTTGTATGTATTCCTTTCTATCCCAATATACTGGGGTGTTTTTTTGTGCAAATATTATGTAATAATCATCCTGGCTTATTTCAGTTTTTATGCCCATATGTATTAAGCTTTTCTTATTTTTGGTGTGGACCCTATAGTACCCACAATTAACCTATCAAAAAAACATTTTAAGTTTAACATCTACAGTTTAAAACACTTATTTCAGAATTTTGGATTTGCTTGAACATTTAGAGTAATAGTCATATCAATTTATATAGTAAAGATTTAGATTTCCACTTTATGACTTAGCATTTCTATTTCCACCATAGTGTTCACAACATTCTTCCAAATAGTAGTCAAGTTCATAATATGTCAGATGTTTCACTTGTGGTCTTTGTTTTAGAGTTTGCAAGATAGGAGTGTAACACATTACTTTAATTTAATAAAGTTAATGCTACTAATTGTGTAGCAGCTTGTAAAATATAGAAGATAAAACAACTTACCTCATTTTACATCCATGTATATCACATTGCAAAGATCCGATCTTAATGGAAATATGAAAACTAGAATTTCTGAAGGATCTTAATCACCTTATCAATTATGCTTTATTTACAATTTTGCATGTGGACATGCCAAATAATTATATCTAATGTCATAAATATAACAATAACGTCCATTTCTAATATCATAAATATAAGGGAAAACACCCTTGTTTTTGTTGCTTTTTATATCAAAAACAATAACATCCATTCTAATAATTCCCAACTTTCACTTTCAAATAATTTTATATGCATTTTTTATGTTTTGGGTGTTGATCATGTTGCAATTCATTTATGTTGTTTATTCTTATATATCCTAGTCCTTAATCAACAAACATATTTCTATTCATCTAAAACTGAAATGAAGATTTCAGCCTATAAATTTACGATCTCAACTTTTAGCAATAAAAATAATATTTAGATATAAAGGTTTAGGCAAGAAGCATGTTTTTGTGGAGATTGTGAATATTAAACTATATGAAATAGATTAATGTAAGGCCATCAATTGATTTTTCTTTTTGTTAGGGGATATCAAGGTCACGACTTCCATAGAGAATGTCTCATACAATGAATCTTAAATATGGAAAAAACAAAAAAGATTTAAAGACAAACATAGGAAAAAATATGTAGAATTATATACTTAGACATCATAATTTTTAATTATTCAAACCTAACTGTAAATGATTTTAAGAATTGAAATATCATTATTAAAAGACATATAACGATAATTTGGAAGATGTATTCATTCAATATTATAAACTTTCACCAAGTAAGAGATTTATTTTATTGTAAATCTACTAATGTAGTTTAGTTATGTTTTTAATCAATAGGTGCAGTAGCAAAGCATTTCCAAATTATTACAAGTTTCAAAATAGAGTCAAAATACCAATTAGTGTTGAATTTTCAAAGCCTATATGTCAAACCGGGCCATGTGGACTTGTGATATTCATAGAATTTGGTAACCTTGCATAAAATGTAAGGCATACCTAGCAAAGGACATCCATGGAAGCATGAGAGGCAGAAGCAAAAGCAAAAGAGGAATCGGGGAGGATCTTAACTCTAAATTTTTGTACACCATTTCCCTCATCGTGTGACTCGATCTTGGGAATAGCCTTAGTTATCTTTGTCAATTTTCCATAGTCATCAAAGGCTGTAGATGACCCTATTCCTCGAGCACCATATGGCTCCATGGATGATCATGTTCCTTGAGCACCGTATGGCTCCATGGATGATCTTGTTCCTCAAGCACCATATGGCTCCATGGATGATCTTGTTCCTCGCACACCATATGGCTCCATGCACCCCCCATCATAGGCATAAACCTCCCTGTCAAAACCACTATCATCCACCTCAAAACTATTGTTTGAGGTCAGAGTAGTTTCATAGAATCCAAATACAATTACTATTAAAAATAATAAGGAATTAGGAAGGCTCTTGATTGGGGCGGGGAGAAACTTTGATGAACATATGAGAAACTGAAAGGGATGTAATTCACATATCTGGTATCTTTAACCAAAAAGCAATTAAATTTTGAAAGAACAAAATTTTGGGAAGCCTACAAATAGAGATGTGAAGGATATTTTAAATAAAATAGTTAGCTTTTTCTTCTTTATGTCCTCTTTTCTACTGCTACTGTGTTTGGTGGACAACTTGGCACTCAAGTTGTGCAGAGTACAATTCTTGACCTATTGAGTGGTGTATCTTGTGACATCCCTCAAAATATTCGAATGCTACTTTTTAGATTAATCTATATTAGTCTTATATTTTACAAGCTAAAATTTCAAATTAAAGTAGTTTGAATTTTGGTTAATTTGGCTTCTAAATTTATTTTTTGCTGGATAAAATTTTGGCATCTATCAAAGGCACCATTTTTGAGACTATAAAATATATATATAAAAATATACATCTTTGAGGAGAAAGAACCAACAGTAACCTAATCCAAACAGGTTCCCAGAACATATAAGCCACTTTTTGAATTGTTACAAGACTGCATCAAGAGCGATTTCAATGGCTATATTCATAATACTAAGAGCTAGACTGTCCATAAAAAACATACCAAAGTGAGCTTGAGAAAGGCACCCACACTTAACCTACAATATATCCCATACTTGTTTTCCTATGCTCGGAGGGTACAACCAAATCCACCATAATTTATTTGCATGGTCGAAAATAAGACAATATAAAATACTATATGAAAGTAAATAGTAAATACATATCCGGGAAAAGCTAAAAATTTCATGGCTAGAGCTCCCTATATTTTATAGATTTGATGTCAAGTCAACACCATGAGAACCATTATTATTTAGTATTCACATATATATATTTGAAGTTTCTAGAATGTCTAATAAATATTGCCATGTACTCAGCTTCAAAGAATATTTTCTTTTTGTTTGGGGGGAGGGGATATATACTAGAGTTTGTTGTTGTGCTCTTTAGGTTTTTCTCCATTAGGAGTGTTAATTTAAATGTATTGTGTAGTCAAGTACTTTTGCTTTACTTCATAGTTGGAAAGTTGCAACAGATTCACCTATTCAATCTCATATATTGGTTAGTAAACAGTTTGTCTATTGTGGGAGTAAGGTAAGATACCTTTTATAAAGAAAATATGAAAACTTGTGCACAAAATCATGGCAACACACCGGTATATCATAGCCTAATGGACTTATGTTATTTTGTGGTAAAATAATTATGATACGATTTTGAGTTGCGTCAGGCAACCCACCATCTATAAAGGGAGTTCATCTACCTATATTTGAGTATTTCAATTGATTTCCAAATGGGGGATATTACAAATCCTCTACTATTCCAATTCTCTAAAAGTACTTTAACTTGCTAACCAAGCTATTTGATACTCTGGGGTACCTTTTTCATGTCTTTGTTGATGTAGCTGAGATGGATTCTTATAATGGTATTTCGTTGATATCTATCATGTTGCATTGAAACTTTTATGTAATAATTGGATACTCTAGGGTACCCCAGTTATACCTGTCATTTATCTGGTGTATCCAATTGTGTTCTAAAAGGGATAGTTGAAATAAATTTAGTAATTATCATATAGATATCTGAAGTAATTTAAACAAGGTATTTGAAAAATATGCCTAAAAATAGATACAAAAATATCTTGCAATAACCCTTTTCTTTGTGTTTTTTGTATTTGACTTATGAATTTGCACATGCAATAGAGGTAACTATAAATTTAACTACTTACTGGGCATACTCAACACACTTGATATAACTCCTTCAACTTTCAAAAATCTGAAACGTGCTTGCAGATCTCAGTAACTCCCCATGACCTGTGCTGATTACCACAAAAGTTAATACAAAACTGGATATGGCGAGAATCGTGACAATGCACATTACCCTCTTCAAATTGTAGATGACCAATTAGGAGAAGCTTTTATATAGAAAAAGAAAGAAGTTAGAATATATGCAATTGAAACCAATATGATAAAACTAAAAAATAAAAAATTACAAAATATGAATTAGGGGAAAACGATTAAAAATATTACATGGTATTTTCTTTAGGAGAGGAGTAGTGACCTCCCTCAAAATCCATGCAATTATGATTGAAAGTGCAAATATCCCACAATAGGCAAACCGCACAGATCTTTTTGAGATGTCTCCTGCAATAGATATGCACGCTATGTACACAATAGTAGGTAGTTTCCCACATATTTAATTCTTCTCCACTTCTATACTAAGCTTACTATAATGAAAATCTTCACGAGTTAGTAAAGAATAACGTAGAAGCAAATTAATGTAGCCCAGTGTTGCTAATTCCTCTCCGTTTCATGCAGGAAAAATTTAAAATGGATCTCAACAACCATATAAATTGTTCTTAATTTCTCTCCAACTAAGTAGATTTGAGCTAAATCTATGTGGATTACAGGTTTACAACCTACGTACAGATTCCATATATTTATAGCATATACTTCTATGGTTTAGTTTAATTCTGTATACTTTTATGGTTTAGCTCATTCACTATTATTAAGCAATACACTATTGTACTTAATGAGAAAAGTATACCTTGAGAAAGATCTTGGACGTTTTCCACTTCATTACCACCCAATATTCAGAACATAAAGAAAAATAAGCCATAAGAAGAATATATAGGTGGAAAGACTAACCTGCCTCTCAGTTGAGGCGATACCAAAACACCTCCTAAAGCATCAAGGGGAAGCCTTGAAGGTGGCAAGCTCTTCCTTGGGACCTTTATGTAAGGAAATGGTCCAAGAGAACCATTTATGTCTGGTCTCTTCCTAGATGCACTTACTACCATAGCTACAACAACCCTAGAAGAATGGTCATTACCTATCAAGTTAACTGGCCCTGCTAGCGACCCAAGCAACAATGAAACATCTAGAAGTTCTGTTATGGTCCCTATGGGAGAATTTCTTGCTACTTCTGATAGATGGCCTTGTAATGATCCTGTTTGATTACTAATTATGCCAACACCATCACTCAGTATCAGAACCATAGAGTGAATTTAAAACCATATGAGTAAGTAATCATTATATCAAAATGACAAGCATGTGTGTGGCAGTCATTCTCACATTTTCTCAACACAAAAAATCTTACAATAACAACATAATAGTCAATAAAGGGCTCAGGAAAAAGGATCTAAACAAGGTGTATTGTGGAACAAGTCAAAATTTCTTGCATCAAGCCTCAAGGTACATTTACGATTTAGAACATTACTATGCTCTTAAAGTAATTATTACAAAATATTTGATGAGTGATAACTGATAAGTGAAAGTCTATAAGCCAAGGAAATACAATTAGAAATATGGGATAGTAAAAATCTACAAGCTATTTTGCAATGTTAAACCAAATGTTCAATGGTATAAGTACTTGAATATCACTCTACATCAAAGATGTTCCAGGGTAAAATTAATTCTTACTTTGTAGCCATAAAAATTAATAACCATAGGTAAACACATACATAATAGAAATTAGTATGGAAACTCTAGAGATAAGCATGATAAGCATATTTCTAATAATGTTAAGTCTCATAAGATTGGAACACAAAATTTCAATAGTCTACAAGTCACAACTACCACAGACCAAGGAATATACAAGGCCATTGGATTACAAGAAATACATGCTAACTGATCACAACAGTATGGCTCTGCCCAAAGGATGCTCAAAACTCTTATGTTGAGTAAAGCTTTAAGATTTAGAATGAAAAATCCCTCCATTAAGATAGCTCTCTTTATGTAGGATATCAGAACTCTTCAAGCCTATACCAGTCTATTTTCAGTTTTGGGCTAGCCTTTGTCTATATGGATGCATTGTTTACCTTATTAAATATAGACACAAAAAGCTTAAATCCCATTTGTTTAATTCTTTATATTGATTGTAAATATTGTGTTTGAATTTGAAATAAATGAACTCATTTGTTGCTAGCCATAGAAAATATTTTTCATTTGGAGGCTAATTATAATGTTTGTTGCACTTGTCTACATAGACAATGACTTCACATTTGCTACATTCTATTTCCTAGAAACAAAATATGTATGTTTCTTTGTACGAGTATACAATAACACATGAGTTGTACAACTATTCCACTATTTTAAATAGTTGAACATCACAATAGTTATCTTTTTCGAGTACTTTTTATTATTTTAATGTTTTTTCTCTTATACAAATGGTTAAATTGATTAAATTTATGCAAACTTTATTCTCTTCCCATTTTGTGAGCATGTTCTAATTCTATTAAATAATAATTCTCCTATATTATGATTTGTCACCCATGAATCCTACCAACAATCCATGTGATCACCCAATTACTGGAAAAAATGAATCTCCTACAAGAACCATTCCTCTTGTAGCATTGAATCTATACCAAAATAGATGGTTGATAAAGGAAAGAGTCACTAGAAAGGGCCAACTTTGTCAGTCATTTTAACAATGCAAAAGGAGATGGAAAAGTTTTCAATTTTGACTTGGTTGATTCAGATGGTGGTGAAATAAGAGTAACATGTTTTAATGTAGTTGCAAAATAGTTTTATGATCACATAGAAACTGGGAAATTATTTATCATCTCAAAAGGAATGCTCAAACCTACACAAAGGAATTTCAATGATTTAAAGAATGAATGGGAAATTTTATTAGAAAGTAATTCAATTTTTGAGTTGTGTTTGGAGGAGGATAGATTTATACCAAAACAAAAATTCCATTTTACACCAATAAGTGAAATTGAGAACATGGAAAGCAGTTCGATGGTTGATATCATTGGTGTTGTTTCGTCAATTGATACACCAAACACAATATGCAGAAAGAATGCCACACAAACTCAAAAGAGAATCCTTCAATTGAAAGACATGTCAGATTGTATTGTGGAATTAACAATGTGGGGTGGTTTCTGCAATAAGGAAGGCCAACAACTCCAAGAAATATGTGATTTAGGAACTTTCCCCATTCTTGCTAGAAAGGTTGGACGAATTAGTGATTTTGGCAGAAAATCTGTGGGAAAATTGCTACAACCCAACTTCTTATAAATCCAAATCTTCCAAAGTCACAAGGATTGAGATTTTGGTTTGATACAGAAGGGAAGAATCTAAATTCTCATTCTATTACAAAGGAAATAAAAGCATCTCACAAATTGAGGATGAGGAATTTGGTAAATTTGATAAACCTTGTTTGATTGTAATAAAAGCTACCTTAACTTTCATAAAGGTAGACAATTTTTTTTATACAGCTTGCCCCTTGAAAATTGGAGCTAGGCAATGCAAAAAGAAGGTCAACACTAATGGAAATGACAAAATTGGTATTGTGGAAGATGTGATAAAAGCTTCCCTGAATGTGATTATAGATATATACTTCAATGCAAAGTCCAGGACCATATTGCTTTCACTTGGATTACTGCTTTTGAAGAAATGACAAAAGAAATTATGGGTGTTACAACAAAAGAATTGAACATTTTGAAGCATCAAGGACAAAATGATATGAAGTTTGGACACATTATACAAAAGGTCCTTTTCAACAAATACATATTTAAACTTCAAGTGAAAAGAGAGACTTATTATGATGAACATAGGATTAAGTGCACTATCATAAAAGCAAAAAAGTTTGATTATTCATTTGAAAGCAAAGCTTTATTAGATTCAATTGCTAAGCTTTAGGTTTCATACATTCAAATGCTTCAATGTATATCTTCTTAACAATGTTTTCAAACATTTCAAATAAACTCAATGGATATCTCTAAGTTAGTTGATGTGGTTTTTGCTTTTATATTGTTCTTAATTGTTTCTAATAGTAAATATGATGATTTATTAAAATTTATGAATTGATAATAATACATGAGTTGTAAGATTGTTTCACTATTTTAAATAGTGCATAATGGAAATGCTCACATTTTCTGGTGTAGTTAGTATTATTGTAATAATTTTTTACATTTTTAGTTAGTATTATTTTAATTGCTTGATGGTAAATAAGGTACTTCATTTTTACAGTTCAAACCACTTTTTGAATGTTCTTTTACTAATTACCAATGCATAAATGTTTAACTAACTGAAACTATTTTTTTTAACAAATTAAAAGTATTTGTGTTCGAATTAAATGGAAATGGTTGATGTTGATGTTATCTTTTCTTATATACAAGTTGGTATAATTTTAAGTTAATAGTTATAAAAACTAAAATCAAATACTTACAAAGTTAATCGTTAATCAAAACATTAAATTATAAGTTTGGGGAGGAATTCCACTAAATTGTAGTGTCTACTATTATATATGACAATTAGAATAAACAATGATGGAAAATATAGTGAAATCATATATATTACTGTTGAAATGAATGTTAATGAAGATGTAAGCATTTTTTAAGATACCTATTTAACAACAGTTAAAAAAACTACAAATTATTATTATTTTTTTATATGTAAGAGCTTAATTTTAATTAATATAAAAAGAGAACAATACAAATCATCTGCTATGTAGGAAACCATCACCAAACTAGAGCTGAAAAACTAGAAATTCAACAAACTGCCTAAGAAAACCACAAAATTCAAGCAAAATTGGCATCACCCATGCCATAACCAGAGAGTCTAGAAACTAAACTAACAGTCTGCAACCAAGATTAATAGACAAAAGGAGGCTAAGCCTCAGAGAAAACCATTCAGCTTTGCAAAGGTGTCAAAATCAACCACCCAATCCATTTCATCCTCCACCACCAACCCTAGCTTCCTTTTCAAGAATTCCATAGCCACGACCAAGATTATCTGATGTCGCATTAGCTCGGCTCCTTTCAAGTCAAGAAGGAAGGGGAAGACTCTCACCGCCTCATCCATTTTCCAAAGCAGCTCCAAATCTGTCGGTTGAGGAATCCCTTTGCTGACGAATGCCACCTTGAGAGTCTCCTCTAAGCCACCCAATAAATCTTCACGAAATAGGCTCACGAGCATTTCCTTAGCCTCCACTTTCGGCACCTCACCATGCAACAACACAGCCAAAAAATGAGAGGATATATAGGAATTGTCTCGCGCATACTCCTTCCGCTCCAAATGGCCTTTCCCCAGAATCATTTTTACTACTACCAGAGCTAGAGGATCACTATCAAGCAAAATTCGCTAGAGTCTCTGGTTGGTTATTTATTTAAAGACCGCTTATCTCTTTGTCACCAATAGAGAAATGGGTGTGTCTGTTCCAAATGACTCCAACCCTTCCATAGACACAGTGATTATAAACTTAGAGCAGCTTGACTTTTCCATTTTCAAGGCCTCTAGAATCCAAACACCTTTAGCTAAAATGCCACCACCAAAGATGCCACATATACATTGCACCTCGCACACAAACAAACTGCTGATACCAGCTTCCATTAATAATACCAATGACCACAAGGCTAAGTTCACATCACATGTGCAAGAAAATATGACAATGCAAGACAATCTATCCTTGCATGAAAACCATCCTTCACCTTCAGATTTTAACCCAGATCATTCCTTGACATGATAGACCCCTGATAGCTAATAGTTGTGCATGTACTTGTCGTATTTGGAGGGAATCAAAACTCCCACCACTTGTCCTTGCCTTACCTCCCACTCAAAACAGTGACGACCTGACCATTTGAAAAGCCACATAATGGCTGAGTCATACCCCTGCAAAAGCCTTCGCCAGCGTGGAGGTGCACGTGCCCAACCACCCACATAAAAAAAAAGCTACAAATTATTTATTAAACATAAACGTTATTATTTATTAGAATGTGTTAAAGAAAAATTATGTTCTATTATTTTTTGTTAACAAACTAAAAGTATGTGTGTTCTAATTTAATGCAAATGGTTGATGTTCATGTTATGTTTTTCTATATATAAGTTCCTATGATTTCAAGTTAATCTTTATAAAACTTAAAATCAAATACTTACAAAACATATATATAAGAGTAAACAACTACTACTTTTATATTAAACATAGATATTATTATTGGAACGTGTTAAGGAACAAATTATACAATTGCAAGTGAATTTATTATTTTAAAAAAAAAATTACATCACATTATGAAATTAAATAAAAAATATCCTTAATGATGAAAAATATGTTCCTCAAACAAGATAACTTTCGGCTTATTTTATATATATTATTATTTAATATATGTATGCTAGTTTACTAATTCATTGAGAACCTTAGTGAATTAGATTATTTGATTTAAATCTATTTTACAATGTCAACATTCAAAAATAAAATAAAATATTAGTCCTTTTAATACCTTGCTTTATATGTTAATTCATCAAGATGTGGGAATTCATGGGTCATTTGGATGTTTGTGAGAATTTGTGCTTCATGTGGATGTGTAGTTAGAAGTGTGTTTCATTTGTTAATTCACCAAGGCATGGGAATTCATGGGTAATCTAGATTTTGTCATGAATTAATTGAGAATTACTTACATTGGAAAGTACCTTAAAGCTAAACAAAATGACACACGTTGTGAGATGCACCATACTACCCATTTCAATAAAAAAGAAAAATAACTTAGAAATATATATTTTCAACAATAAAGAAGGTACAAAAAAAATAGGTAAGGTACTAAATATTTTAGAATAAATATATTAAAATTATTGTATTTCAATTGTGGGTATGTTTTCATCCATTTAATGGTAGTGAATAAAATATTCTTTTAGTAAATAAAACTATTGAATCACTATATATTTCAAGAAAACAATTTATTTAAAAATTGTAAAAAAATTAAATTTGTAAGTAAAACTATTGAAATAATTAGATAAGAAAAATAATTTATTTTCATTTAACTTTCTCAAAACTCAAAAAAAATAGAATTGAATAAAATAGTCTTAAACAACAAACAAAATAGTAAATAAAATTATTAAAATAAAAATGTAAGTAAATAATTTGTTTTTCATTTTAATTTTTTGAAAACTGTAAGAAAATAAAAGTAACAAATAATTTTAAATAGTAAATAAAATGGTAAATAAAACTATTAAAATAATTATATAATTAAGATATATAATAAATAAATTATTTTTATTTAATTTAAAAATAAAATAAAACTGAATATAATAATTAAGTAATTTAAAAAAAAATAATTAATAAGTGATCTTAAAAATTAAAGCTATATAATAATAAAAACTTTAATTTATTTTGGTTTAATTTTTTAAAATTTATATTTTATTATGTAAGATTATGTATATATAATCCAGGGTCTAAGGTGCAGCAAGCCTAAGAGTCATAGGTTTAAATATTATTATGATGTAGAATATTTTCAGTATATTATTAAAAGTATGAGGTTTTAGCATGATGTCCATGGATCTTAGTGGTTCTCACATGTTAATTTGGTTTAAACATATCAAATTTATTAAATTAAAAAATAATTAATTAAAATCATGTTATAGTAATTTTTTTTATTAAAAAACATGATTTTATTTACTTAAAAATCTGGTTGAAGAACTAGTTTAAGCATCTTGTTTCATGTAATTGTAAATTGCTTGTCTATCATGAAGCCGACTAGCGCGTTGAACATATCAGATGCTGCAATGGGTTTTCAGGATTTTAGAGCAAAGTCTTATTTCTTATATATAAACTTAATATAATTGAACTTATTAAGAGAGTGTGGTTACCGAGAATCGTCGAGTAGGCAAATGTGAGAATTGCAGTTTGGTAAGGAAAACCCTGAAAAAAAGAGTCTCTTGTGTTAGAAGTTGTGATTATTATTCTAACTTTTAGTATCTGTTACACAAGGATTCAAAGGTTGGTCTAATGGTGGAACTACACCTGGAAGAATGGCAGAGTTTAGTGATAACAAGTATTTTCATAATATTTTTCCTTTTGGATATATGGAGAGCGCGCTCAAACATTGCCCATTGGATTCCAGGGAAGAAAGTGATGTTGGGTCTGACCATCCACATGGTACATATGATTGGTTTCTTCAAATCAGATGTGCAGTTAACCGCAAATAAACTCGAGATTTATGGGGCAAGGCTTTCACTCTATGTATTTGCAGGGTGTTTACTGCCAGGTATGGCAGAGCCAGGGTCTATATCACGCTACTTCAATATTGCAACCATTTTTGGAAGTTTGGGTTTCCATATTTTCATGGAGATTAAGAAGAACTATTTTGTTTGGAATGAAAAAGACTGGAGATGGTGCATTGTATATCATGGGGTTTTGACAGCCTCCGCTATGTTTCTTTTCCTGTTTTTAACTTTGGTAGTTTTAGCTGGGAAGGCTATTCGTAAGAGGCTGAGAATAACTATACCCATAATTTTATCACAATATGACGAGAATGAAAATGTTCCAGAGGATGTATGGGAGAGCTTTGAAGTGGAGGTCATCAAGACAAGGATCATAGCCAGAGCTTGTCAACCAGACTATGTGTTGGCAAGATCACTGTGCAGCACCATAGCAGCATTCATTGCCTTCATTTGTGATGTGGTCTTTGTGTTCAAAGTGGTTTCTTTGAAATATGATTTTGAGTATGATTATGATGGAGGAGATGATGAAGGGGATTTGTCCACTTTGATATTTTGGTTTCAATGCATTTTTATTGCAATAGGATCTGCAGTCATTTTCTACAGATGGCTCATGGCTGTGTTTTATTTTTCAACTTCTGCTTGGATGAGGTCTAAAAACTTCATTTTTGTGGAAACCATTGCCTCTGATACAAGATTGTGTGAGCTGATATCAAGGCTTTACCCAATGTTTTGGTATACCAGCAGACAAATTCTAGCAATTTATATAGAAGTCAGCTTGGGTATACCATCATCCATCTTGAGAACAATGTTGTGGGGAACTTTAACAATTTTATGTGCAATCCTATTTCTTGTGCCCTACCTTGTGTTCTTTATGATCATATTAATTGGACTTATCCTGACAGCTGTTGTGTCATTCATGATTCGTCTGCTGTTATACATCAGCATATTCTGTTGGTATTTGTCATCTCTGTTGGTGTTTCGTAGCAGGATTCTGGGTCGGTATCTGTTTGGAGTGGACATGAGTATTTGGCAGTCTGTGACTAAGGAAAGAGAATTTGTGAGATACAAACAAGCTTTGGAGAAAGTTTGTATGCCTGGAGAAGTTCCTGCCAGCCTCTGGATAGCTGATGGGAGGTCTATCAATCAAACAAGACTTAGTTTTCATGAAGCTTATCAGAGAGGGCAGAGCTATACAGAGCTGATTGAATTGACTACAAGAAGTGTAGATGCAAAAAATGGTCCTGGAAAATATGTCTATATGCTTGAGGAAATACGTTCCATGATTTTCAAGGGATATATTCTGGGTATGAGGGAGCCCATTTGGAAGATGACAGCATACTCCATAGTCAGAGTAATTAAGGAGGTACGAAAAGCAGTAGGTGAACAAGAAGACGACTTTGTTAGTAATGCTTACAGTCAAGCAAGAGACCTGTTAGATTTTGTGGATAATCCTGAGGAAGCAGTGCAAGACCCAGTTTATTTGCTTGCAGGAAACCATACTGTTGAAGAATTTGCCTTTTTAAAAGCAGTGAGTAATGCCCCAATCTCTGAAATGATTTTTCCAAACCTCAAAAAATCACCAGTAAAATGGTTATATGAACACTGCAAAAGTAATATGCCACACAAAAAAGTTGCTGAAGGGATGAAACCACTTGTTCCTCCTGAAACAGTGAAACTTAAAGCTGCACTTAATTCCATATGGATGATGTTTAACAAAGCTAAG
This sequence comes from Sequoia sempervirens, assembly GCA_007258455.2. Classification (NCBI taxonomy): domain Eukaryota; kingdom Viridiplantae; phylum Streptophyta; class Pinopsida; order Cupressales; family Cupressaceae; genus Sequoia; species Sequoia sempervirens. The sequence continues at coordinate 24,407 of VDFB02128190.1, read as the reverse complement.
GAGGTGCTTAAAAAGGAGCATATACTGGGAGAATGTCCCCAAGCAAAATCAGGGTTTTCAGACAGGTCTATACAACCCAATTATAGCTTGTACATAGTATGCAGATTGATCTTGGACAATAATAACTATAATAATGTAAGGGAACTGCTTGATGAGCTTGAATGCTTCTTTGGAGATGTTATTACTTCCTGCTTATTAGAGTTACCAGATGTAGTGGTAAAGTGTTGCAGACAATGGGCTGCAAATTTTATGGAAGAGAAGATAGTGAAAGCAATCAAGATAGCAGGGACTGCCAGGGGAGTAATGCAAAAGTCTGGACTACAGCTTAGACGAACATGGCAATTAAGGGATCCTCCTCCTGAATGGACAGTTAACCTCACTGCACTTCAACCTGAAGGGGCTGAAGGTTCTGACCATGACAGCTCTGAGTGCTCTGAAATAACTATTAACGTATGATTTCATATTAAGGAGAGCACCAATGTTCTGTAAAAAATAAGATATGGCCGACCTACATTTTGGAAAGGATGGTGTATAAACATTGTATATATAAGGAAGTTACTATAGCTTTCAATTTCCGTTCAACTGATAATGTTTATCAATGTCAATCAATCAGAGCTAACTTAGGCATCTGAAATTGAGAAGCCAAACTTAACAATTTTATAACAAAAAAATTCTATTATTAAGTGATACATGTTATTTTTTTAAATTCAATTCATCCAATATAGGGAAAGGAAAATTATTAGCCATTAGAACAACAAACCTTTTATGTTTCACCACCATGCAAAGATTGAAGCTACGAACATAACAAATGACATTGATGACAATTTTTTTTAAGGAGATTCAAAAGATTTTCAATGGGGGGCGAAGCTAGACTGTGAGAAGCCCAAAGACTCATTTGCTAGTGGGGAAAAGGGTTACAGGCTGAGAAGTTTAAAGAATCTTTGCTAATGAAAAAAAGGGGTTAAAGAGTGAAAAGTCCAAAGAAATGAGGTCTTGTTTTCCCTATGACCATGCAAGGTTCTTTACTTCATATTGATAGCCAAATTAATAGGCATATTGTAGGGACTAAGCGACCATGCAACTGTAATGTTAAGTGAGTGTATGCAATGTCCTATACTCCATGTTAACATCCACACTAAGAGGCATAAGGTAGGGTCACAAGGTAGGTATCTAATTTGTCAGGTAACCTCAATGCCAAGGTCAAGTTAGAAATAAGTTCAAGCATAAAAGGATTATGAGCATTCTTGAAGAAACGCAATTAAATTTTACATGTGCTTGAGAGAGATATACACTCATCATCTTACCCTTATTATTACCATGTAAAATCTCGAATGCATATCTTATCACACCTAACAACTAAAGCACTCTTAACATGACACCTTTAGCACACCTAACAACTAGATTAGTGTAAAAATCCACTACTAAAGGTGGAGGAAAAAAATTCAAATTGAAAAAGAAAGGAAATCATTGTCAAGACCATGCCACATAAGCCTGCTTGTGTGAAAATGGTTCAATCAAACCATATTCAATCCAACACCCTTTGGGCCAATTTATTTAGTATGAATAACTAAAAAAATAGAATCACCTCTATTTTTAGCATCTTACCTTAAATCAATATCATTTGAAATTTGAGAATAAGAAATAATTTATTTTCACATCTTATTTTTTAGCATTTAGGATGAACAATTAACCTTTTATGATGCATTGCCTAGGATTTGATTAAAAAAATTAAAGTGTTATTTTATATATATGTATAGTTTTGTTTCTAGTTTACTTATGCTATATTGTACTAATATTTTTATTTTATATATTTGTTCCCTTAAGCCCTCTCTATAATGTAGTGAACACAACATTCAACAAGGTTACCTTCTCATGTCTTGAGAAGTGATAATATTAAAGGTCTATCAAAGGGTTATAGAGGTACATTGGAGTTTTTAAGAGACTATAGAAACTTTTATTTATGTTCTTTTTCTTTATATTCTTTTTCTTTTAGATCTCTCTATTTCTTTAGAACTCTCTTTCCCTTGCTTCTTTTAGTGATCTATCATTATTGACTAAGCTAGATTCCTCATAAAAGGTCTAATGAAGTGTGAGGTTCCACAATTCCAATAAATTGTTAGACACACCTAGGACCTTTTAGTATTATTTATTTTGGTCCCTATCTACTCTCACATACCACTTTACTCTTGCATACATATTTTTTTCCATGTATTGTAAGGTATATGAAAAGGTTTGGTATACTAAGAGAAGAAATTTTTCATACCATCGCTAATTGATTGCACAATAGTGTGTCCTAATTGTGGCATGGGAAGAAAATGAGTCTAAGGTTCCAAAAATTGTAAAACACATTCGAATGCAATATACCTTTGAATGAAGGACCTTCCATCAAAGATGATGTCATCATGACCTTCAATGAAGCTAGGCACCTTCAATAGAATGCCTTTTTCTTTATTTTTAAATGTTTAATGTTCAAAATAAATCATTCAAGGGAATTTTGAATGAAGGTATCTTTTCAAATGAAGCATCTTTTTAATGTCATTCTTTGATTGCTCATAGAATTTTCAAAAGAAATCTATGTTTTGAAGCAAGAGTTGGACCATCAAATAGAGTTGAAATAACATAATATTTTACAAGATTGTATCCCTTTGAGTAAGTTTTGTAGTAAAAGTATAATTTCTAATGTATTTACATAATTATTATATGTATTTTCTATTTTCTAGAGAACATAGTGTTGTGCCTTTTCACAACATACCCCATTTTTCTTTTGGAAATATGGACCCCCCCTTTTTTCTTAGATTTAGGTTGGTCCCAAGGGTCAACATTTCCAAAAGCAATCAATTTTCTCAAAATTGATTAACCCTTGTGCTAAATTTTCATCATGGTTGAATAGAGCATCCAAAATAATGCCTTGGTCCTTTTGAGAGTTTTTGAAAATTTACTAAGGTAAAAGAGAAATTTGGTTGTGGTTTTACCCTTCCAACCAGACCAAAATCTAGTTCACTTAGTTCTTTTCACAAGTTTTGGTTCACTTCAAAATGTCCACATTATTAAAGTCCTTACAAAAATATGACATCCATTTCAACTTCAACAATCAAATTGAAAAATCATGTTCACTTGACTTTCTCTACACTTGAGGGTGATCCCACAATATTGGTTTATAATTTTTGGCCAAATTGGACATTGAATTGGATTTTTTTAACTAAATCTTCACTTTCGGGCACCAATAGCGGCTAAACTATGAGGAATTTGAAGATGATGCAAACTAGTGATTTGTGACATTTTTTTGTATATTCTAAAATATTTTTTCAAAATTTTTGGAATCATATTGCACTTCTTTTTCCATCTCCTTCGAAAACTAGTTTTTAATAGTAAACACCATTTTTAAAGAGTGGTGTTACTGGCTAACACATGCCATTTATTCTATGAAGGATAAAATTCTATTTTTTTCGAATTTAGATTCGTAACTATGATATCTAGTGCATGGAATTGGTTTCATAGCATTTCATTGAATATTTTTTTCTTAATTAAGTTTCAAACCAGTTATAATTTTGACATGATTTACTAGCCAAAACATAACTTTTTTTGTATGTATAGAAATTCAATTTTATTTTTTTTGTTTGATCAAGGACATCAATATCTAGTGCATAGATATTTGCTAGATATTTTTTTGATAATCTGCTATTTTTTCACATGTCAAGATTAGAGAGTTTGATTTTTAGTGAAAAACCTACATTCACAAGAAATTAAAAATAAATATAATAATCAAATTAAATTTATTTAAAATTATAATTTTTGGGAAGCTTATAATAAGGACTACATACTTACAAAAAATAAATTTTAAATGAATTCATTTGATCCCCCAAAAGGTAAATCAAAAGTGGTTTTTTATTAACATTTTGATAGGTGTAAAGGAGACTTCGTTATAGGTATGGTTTAAAAACTAGTGGGGTTCTATCCAAGGGGGTTTGATCTAAGGTGGTTTGATCAAACTCTCTTCAATTGAAATCCTTTAAATGAAACTTTTCAAAGATTAAATCATTATATTTTCTAAAAATATGTGATTTTAGCAAAAATCGGGATCTCACAAAAAGTGTAAACCACTATTGTGGGATCACCCTTGGCCATTTATAAACCAAAATTTAATGTTTGTGGAAGTTTGAACTCCATTTGAACATGATCATAAAATTCTTATTTATTGAATAGGTTCACTTTGAAATTTTTGTATTTCGTATGATGATGACATCATGTTTATGTCATCATCTCCCTGTGGAGATTCCTTTAGCAGCTAAGCAGGTCATGTAAAAGTTGCCTACTCATCTAGTTTAGCTTAATTTTCCCACTAACCATACAATGATTATGTTAGCATTATGTCATGTTGACATTATTACCCCAAGTAATCGTCAACCAATGCTAACATCATGCTTATGTCACCATGACATCATTGTTGTCCTTTGGATGATGTCATCGTCAAGACTATTTATCTAAGTTGGATATTAAAAGCATTGGGAAGATGGTAATTTCAATTTATGTAAGTTTTCTCATAAAATTGATTGGGATAAAAACCCCCTAACAAAGAAATGTTGCAAAAAACTAATGGTCATTAGGACAAAAGCTTCAAGATCCTTGTCCAAAACCAATTCATTTAGAAAACCCTATGTATGCTAGTTTTGATGAAATAATAAGACCTTTGCAAAAAGGGGGAGTCCATCTAAACCTGATGTTCTAAAACTCAAGATTAGAAGGTTTGGTTACAATTTAGATTTATGCAAACAATCATTCCACCTTGAGCATTAATTTTCCACCAACTCCATTCTACATTAATTACAAACCCATTCTCATGGAATTCTTTAAAGATTATAGGTAAATTTTGTTAGTCACTCAATGACTCAAGCTCCCAAGATCACCTACAAAACCCAAATATCATTTTGTAAGAGAGAAAAGTAAGAGCATACAATTACCAATAATGGATGCAAATATATTAGATCAAATGTGATCAATGAACATGTCAAAAGGTACATATAAGAACTTGATTACATAGGCAAGGTTGAGAGATAGGACTAACTAGGATAATGATAAGTGTCTTAATCCTATGTCATGTGACAACTAGGGGATAAGATCAGATGTCTACAAGAACCTTCTAGAAGGATTCCTAACTCCTAAGTAAACTTAACAAGTGAACATGTGTGAAGGGTCCTAACTAATAATTAGTTAGATATGTGCCTTGTTCACACTACAAAGAAGAAACCATATAGGAAATACCCATATTCACACTAACATCCCATTTATGTGCAACTTGGGAATAATGATGAAAAAATGAAAATGATACAAAGATGCAAGAATGGGTCCTGCTACTAGGCCATGTGCTAAGCACCCATTTAAAAATCTAATCTCTCACAAATAGAGAAAAGGAGAAAACCCAATACGATAAAAATCCTTTGCAAAACAAAAATATAAGAAATAATGCTCTCTATAAGATGAGATGGACAAAACCACATGTGAGGAAAAATTCCCCTCATATGAGAGAATAAGAGAGACCATGTAACCCCCCTTAATGTCAGAATCTATGTCATCAGTAGATGCTCGAAACTGGATGTAGACGATTGTCTACGATTCTCGAACAACACTCCTCCCCTTACGAAGAAACAAAACCAAAGGTGTATGTATGATGTCTTACTATTCTTGAAATGAGTAAGAAGGAAGAAAAATCAAAATGTATGAAGTCTCTGAAAAACTACTCATGTGTCAAGTCATGTCAATGTCGAAAACTACTACTAACAAGTTAGGTGTTCTAGGCCACACTAATGGAGATGACAATTCAAAATTTAATAGAGATGTATGTAGAACATGATCAAAAGAATAAAGTATCTCCTTTGAAGATAAATATGCCTTCTCCAAATTCTACTCAAAAGTCTCCACACTCATGTCAAATTGTGATGAATGATCATGTCGAAAAAAAACATGAGGGCCTAAATGTTCCCTCACAACCACTAAATCAGGACCATTAGAAGTATATGCAACACTCATCAAGTTGTTGCTAGTTTTGATAGTGAAAATATAGAGTTCATCTAGATCTCTTTGCTATAGGAAAAAAGGAAATATTGTACTAATTTGTGCATGCATCCAATTGAAATAAAGTTCCCACATAAACACCCTTAGTAAGAACCATAGCTCCTCACACTATCTTACATCCTACACTAGAGAAAATAACTTGCACACCTACGTCATTAAGATTACTAACTAAAAGTAAGTCTATACAAAAATCACACCATTAATCTTTATCACATGTTCATCAGAGGAACAAATAAAAAATCTTCCATGACCAATAATATACAAGTTCAAAGTCATCTCCAAGGCACATCTTCCCACCATCATATTATTTATACTTTGAAATCATCCTTGATTTAGGTCAAGTGAAAGGAATCCCTAGCTTGCCATTATTCCAACAATTAGCCTTGGTCTTTCTAGAATATTTGAATCCTCTATGGTATTTGGATCTAAACATGTCTTTCTCTTTCATTATTCCATGAACAAATTGTTAGAAAAAGGGTGGTATACACCTTGCACAAGAAAGAATTGTTTCAATTATGTAAAATAAATTATTATTTGTGGTGCATCGTTATGTGATGTGTTTAGCCACTATAAATGTTTATTTGGGTCAAGTTATAAAGTTGTATGTAACATTGGCTAAATATTTTGTGTGTGTTACACATGGAAAAAACATTTAATATTTGAAAACTTAGTACCAAAAATAAAATGTAGGGTCAATGGCTTTTTGTACTTCTAGTTTTGAGGCACGTGGTTTTACCTTACCACATGGTTGTTTTTTTGTGAGCTTGATTCTATAAAAGCAAGCACATGTTTAGTAGTTGAGGTTGGTTAGTTGGCTAGTTAGTGGTTTTGTATTTTCTATCATTTTATTGCAATTTTTTTTAAAGAGTGCATATGTGAAGCATGGCATGGGATGTGTGAATAAATTCTTGGACACATGGAAGATGCATTGGAGGAGATTGATGCTTCATAATTATTCATAAAGACTCTATAAGTATATTGTAATGTTTTTATTGTTGAATAGTGCATTGAGTTTGGATGCTTTTGGAGACTGGTTTTTCCCTATTGAGGGTTTTCCTAGGGTATATCTTGTGTTATCTTGTGCTATGTCTTTGATCTTTGCATATGATTATTATATAAGCTTGTATGCATGTTTTTGTCTCATGGGGTTATGTAGGAAATGGTTTGACTAGCATATATTATTTTCCTAACAAGTGGTATCAAAACCATGGTTGTGGTCATGATGTGAGAGATCCCTATTTGGAATGAGAAGATCTAATGCAAAGTTGAAGTCATGATAATGCTAGAGATATTTCAAACATTTCAGGATATGAGATATGTTGTATAGATTGATATTTGTAGATTTGGGGTTTTGCAATTTGCATATTTGCAGTAATTTTTTGTAGATATGGGGTTTGAAAATGAGTTATAAAAAGTGAACTTTCTAGGTTTTTGACCTTGAGGGTTTTGTGGGGGAATTTTTGCAAATGACCGCTAGAACAAAATAGACCTAGTCATTGGATTCAAGAGACTTGAGAAATTAAAATTGATATATAAAATTATGCCTATTTTTGCCAATATGACAAAAAATTCAAAAATTTAGCCCCCTCCCCTTGTCCTGCAACTTACAAATACACATAATGAAAAAAATAAAAAATAAAAAACATAAACCTCTATGGAGAATTTCTTTTGAAAAAATTAAAAATTAAAAAAAATAATGTGGGCGGGGGGTTTCGAAGACCCCCTACCCATCACTATATAGACAACACTAATAAAGCATACCACTAATGGTAGGTGTGACCATCAATGACTATCAGTCCCCAATTGATAGTCATTGGCCTAGTGGGACGGTAAGTTCTTAGCTCTTGGTTGTGTGGGCCTAACGCTTAGCCCTTGGTAGGAACCATGAAATTTAAAAATTAAAACACTTTTAGATTTTACTGCCTATAGAGCCACATTTTTGCCATTATTGTTGTGGTGTTGATGTTAGCATGATGTAAGTTGTATGATCAATTGTATGGACTTTTATTTGACCCCCTCATATGCCTAATGGAGTAGTTTTATTCTAAGGAGTAGAAATTTCACCCACATTATTGGATTTTTTTACTTTTGTAGTCATTGGAAAAATCTATCCAAGAACTACATAGTGGTTCAAGTTTGATTGCCATTTTTTTTATTATCAGATTTTTGTGCCATGAAGCTAGGAATTGCTCTGGAATGGTTAACTAGTCATAAATTTCACATATGTAATCAATCTTTTTATATAATATAGGTAATGGAGAGAACATATAGTGTGCAACATTATAGTGGATTAGATTGAATTTCTCACTTGGATGAGTTGAGAGAGCTTTGTACTTGTTCGATCATGTGTAGGAGCCTAAGAATGATGTGTGATTGTGTGAGTATTTGGGTGAATTATTGGGTGAAAACTTGAGGTAGTGCATATTTTTATGAGATATATATGATGGTACAACAAATTATTAAATATTGTGCTTCCTAATTATATTTTATAGATATTTTTAGATTTTGGTCTTTAATGGAGATAGGTACATAGGTTGTCTTCTAGTATGAGGACATGGTCTATACATGTGATACATGGAGTCTTGGTATAGTGAGAGTTGATTACATGTATAAACATTATGATGATTATGATGTCATGAATGCTTATGTGAATTTGATCATTAACATGGCATGATCATGTATGTGGTTGATAGGTCATGGTGTAGTTCAATTTTAGGAGGTTTTTATGAAAGGTAAAAAATTGCATCAGTCAAGAGTACAATATTATTCTCTACAAACAAGATCTCCATGCCTCCAAATATTATGCTTTTCTTCGCACACTGACTTGTCTGTTAATCTAATGTTATGCTTTTCTCTGCACTGATTCGACTGTTGATTTCAAATTGGATTGAGCTGGTACACATTATTATGTTTGAGCTGTGGGTTGGGAGTCAGGATGAGTGAGTTGGCATGCATATGAAAAGGGTGAAAAGCATAGCTATTAGACGCATAGGATAGCTATTAGGCTATATTCCATTTATTATTGGAATTAAATGCTATATGTATGTAGTCAAGTGTTCAGGCAGACTTTATTCTAGCACACCGTTAAAAGAAAAAATAATTACAATGGCACTAGAGTCACCATGAAAAAGTACAGACATAGCGCCATCCTTATGCCTAGATTCGAGTTTCTCATGTTTGACCAATTTTAATCACATTTGATGGGATTTTATGAACATAGAGTCTATATACATGTTTATTAGCAAGATGATGACCCAGTAGCCACAACATTAAGGATACATACAGATTATAATTTTTTCTATGTATATGACAATTGTGTTATGGTCGAGGTGATGAATGCAAGAAATTGGGAAACGAAGTGCACCACAATTCATTTTCATCAAAAATATCTTTTAACTCGTACATTGCAGTCATGGAAATGTTTTAGAGAAGAATCTTGAAATCAGTAAAATATCATTGGTGTTTCTTGTCTTAATATTACGTTTCTCTCTATTTATTCATTGTTGTTCAGTATCATATTGTTGTTCAATCTCAATCTTGTTATTTATTTGCATTAATATTGTTGTCTATGATTTGAGTGCTAACAATTTGACGATTTTGTAGAAGAAAACAACAATTACTAAGAGGGGCGAATCATAAAGGCTGGTAGATTAATATTGTTGTTTTCTTTAAGTGCAAAATTAGCGAACTACTGAATTAGTAAACTATCACATTTTTTTTAACATTCGTTTTCTTGGAGTAATCTGTTTTCTTAAATGTTTCTTGAATATGTCAATAATTGATTTGCGGATTTCTTGAAAATGATAGAGTAGCAAGACGGAGAAAATCCAGAAAATCACAAGCAGATTTGAGTTGAAAAAGTGGGCATTGAACTTGAAAAAGCATTTTTAAATACTTATTGTAATAGTCTAGGGCATCCATTTATTGCTTTCATTTTCTGTTTTAGACCAACTAACATTACTTTGGGCTTAAAATTAACCACTAATTTAAGATTTTCAAGTTGGTTAAAATTGAACATACAAACATACTATATATTGCTATGTGGGATAAAAATGAACAAGGCAAACTCACTCTCAATTTGGTGCATTTAAATGAATTCATCATTTCTTTGAAGGCTAAAATGAACATTTTCTTGAAGTGAGTGAATCTTTTCTTTGACGCGCTTTGAGTACGTATACTCTCCCTTTATGCTTCACACAATTGTGGGTGAAGAGAAACACTCAAAGTGTTATTTTCTTGCTTTTGTGCATTCAAAGTGAGTATCCTCTCCCCTCTCACCTTTAGGTGATCTTGGGTGATGAAAAACACCTTGATTATTTATGCACATTTATTTTCAAGTCAAATTGTCACCTTTAGAAGGGCTTGCCTCCCAACTTGAGAGAGGGAATCACCCAAAGCGGTTCTTTCATATTCGGTCCGCTATATAAATGAAATGGTGGTGATGAAAGTCATCAACCAGTTGATGTGGTTTTCCCATACCAACAAGTTCCACCCTTAATGTCCATGTGACATGTCAAAATATATTCTTAGGAAGAGATTGGGAGGCCTCTTGATTGAAATAATCTTGAGCTAGAATCTTGTCGCATGTATGGCATCAATGTTTTTATCATGAATATCCGAACTAAGAACCAACTTGTTTTAGTGGCCAAAAACCTTATGCTTGCTAGTGTAGGAATGGTCATTTCAAAGCCGTCCCACATTTGTACTATTCAAAGTTGAAACAAGAAAATCCTTAGGATCTCTGGATCTTCAGGATTTTGAGATTTGGTGGTCCTGAGAAGTGTGTGCCATGGAGGGAGCCAGTGTCACCAAATCTCTAGTTGTTCGCTTTATCTTAGTGTTTGGAGAAACCCGAGTGGGGACTCAACAAGTAGTATCTTTGAAGCTTAGGATTGTGCATTTTGCAAATCAAACACATTGCTTGGATCTTAAACATTGAAACAAACATTAACAAATCATCAAAATTTCAAACCCTTTGGAAAGAGTGATTATCTTGGAAGGGTCTAATTATTACTGCTTGTCCCTAGGGATTTTATCCTTAGAGGCTTCTAAATATTTGGGATCATATCTTAATTTACTCTTTTCAAATTCAACCTAGGGAAACTATGGCCTTGACTCTTTGATTTTCACATAATGGACCTTGTGGAATGAAAAGGAGCTAAGACATGGACATTTAGCTTGGAATTTAAATAAGATGAGTAACTGATGTGATAAAAAGAACTCATTTAATCAAGATAAAAAGACAATTAAACCCCACACGAGTTTTTCTTCATGATTTCCCACAAAGTCAGAATTCCAAAGCAAAGGTCTACATGTTGTCACTTCAAACTTAGGCATCATACTTAAAAGACTATAAGAAGATACATTAGAAAGTGTAACCTAAGAAAGTACCACAAGATAAGCAAGGAGGTCACAAGGTTTTATAGACTTGTTTTGTTGAACAATGTGGACATGTATGCTCAGTATGAACCCCTCATTTAAGTCAAACAAATTGGTCTTTTGGATTTGAACAAGTTTTATAGGGAATAGCATGTTCTTCAACACCTTGGTCTTGTAAACAAAGTATTTCTAGGTTCATATAGGATCCAAACCAACACTTTCATTTATCACAACATTCATCAAAAACCCATATCACAAACAAATTATAGAACTTTGGAAAAATCATCTATGCTAGACTTGTGGTAAATCCTTAGATCAAAATTAAAATCATCTTATTTGGCTAGGTATGTGGGAATGAATCCTTTCTCACACATTTAGTTAAATTAGCACCCCTTTTGGACAAGTTCACCCCAAGATCACATCTAACATCTTGGGATCTACAAGTTCATTATCCAAATCAAACCAATCAAAATCACAAATCCTAAGGTCTAGTATTGATCCAAAATTCTCAAAAGTTAAAACATCCACACCATTCACCCTTCATTTATCACATCATCATCATTTGATCCTTGCAACATCCTAGAATTTCTTTTTGTACCTAAAGTTTAGATCAACCAAAGGAGTTAGAGGTTCACCTCCCATATTCCTAAAATTTGATCCCAATTTTATGGTCCAAACAAGGTCACAACACAAGAAGATCATGGAGCAAAACAAAGAAACATCAACCTCAAGTGATTTAAGTCAAACAAAATTCAGCCCTAGGGTATCTATCAACCCTCCACTTAATCCCCCTCAACTACCTCAAGATCCTCAAGAGGGAGGTTACCAAGTGGAGGATGTCACAAATAACTTCAAGGAGATGTCCCAAGATGAAATACTTGAACTAGTTCAAAATCCTAAAACTCACAAACTTTTCAACACAGTCATGAGGCTAAATCCCACCCAATACATGTTGGCATTAACAAAAGAAGGGGCTAAACTCCCTTCCGATTTTGATGTGAGTACTATTGTTGAACAACCTTTGGGAAACATACCGCAAACATCATTCACAACTTCATTTCCGGGCATCATCCAACCAATCAATCAACCATCATCATCGCATTCCCCAAGTCAACCAATGATAACAAAGGGAAGTTCACTACTCCAAGCCCTTCAAGGGAATCCACTTGTCAACAACCAAAATTTGGAAGCCAATACAATATTGGGTATGCCTAACACCATCCCACAAGACCCTAAGCAACCATATTTTCCACTCATCTTGCATAATACAAATAATTCATCCAATTTTCATTCTACTTCCACATACCCCATTGAAACACAAGGCTACAATCCCAACATCTCCCAAGGACAAGGGGATTTATTTGGAAAAGTGGGTACTTTCAATGCTTCATTCTCACTTCCACAAGGGAACACATCACAAATCTTCCCACTATTCCCTATCTTGATATCATCACCCACACCAATTCAAGGTATAGGGAAAATCCCTTCATCCAACACATCAATCCAAAATCAATCAAACCAAATAAACCCCCTAAGCATAAATAAAATCAACACATCTATCATACTAAATCCTCCAAACGTGCCACTGATATTGCAACACCAAGTGGCATCGTCCCAAATCTCTTTACTAATCATCACATCATCTACAACACCTCAAACATCCCAAAACCTAGTCTCCCAAGGACTAAGCATATCAACCATACCATCTACCACACAACCCCTTGTCATCACTCAACAAACACCTCAACAACCACCCCAACAACCTCTTGTCACATCTTCTCACACCATTCCCCAAAATCCCCCACCTCCACCTCCAAATCCAAATGAAAAAAAGCAGTATAGTATCACCTTACAAGTAGCACAACAAGCTTACCAAAAGGCCTTGCAGCAATTTCAATCACAACAAGCTCAAGCACAAGCTTTGCTACAACAACAACAAGCCACACAGAAGGCACAACAACAAGCACAAGCCCAAGCACAAGCTCAAGCTTAAGCTCAAGCCCAAGCGCAAGCGCAATACCAAGCACAACAAGCGCAAGCACAAGCCTTGTTACAATAATAATCCTTACAACAACACACACAACAACAAGCGTTGATAGTGCAATAGTAGCAAATAGCACAACAACAAGCGCAACAATAGGCACTATTAGCACAACAACAATAACAACAACAAACCCAACAACAGGCATTGTTGGCACAACAACAACAACATGTATACCAACAAGTGTTGCTCAAACAACAAAGCTTCCAACAACTTTTCACAAACATGCAACAAAATTACTTGAATCTTAACACACAAGCCACCCCATCTTTCACCCAACAAACCATACCACCTCAAAACACATACATTCCACCACTCGATCCACAAAATGATCTTTCCACACAGATCGAGTTTCTCTCATAACAAATATAGGACATACAATTAGGAAAGACAAAGAAATCACACACACAAGGAAATTTGTGCTCCTATCCGTTTGATAAAAGCATTGTTGTGGTTCCATTCCCACCAGGCTTCGAAATACCGAAATTCAACAAATAATGAGGAAATAGAAATCTTGAGGATCACATCAGAGAATTCCATGTACATTGTATGAAAGTAGCATATGACGATTCCTATATGATGTGACTCTTCCCTTGAAGCTTGGCTGGTCCAACAATGGAATGGTTCTCCCGCTTACCTCTTAGAATGAAGAAGTTCCAGGAAATTGTAGACTTATTCATAGAAAACTACTCATTTAACTTAGGCGTGGAAGTAAGCGTAGAGGAATTATCTGGCCTCAAACAAGCTAAGGGAGAGACATTTGCTACTTTCTTACAAATTTGATAGAGATCCAGAGCTAGCAAAAGCAAATGGTCCATGCCAGAAGAATAGCAAATTGGAACCATTATCTCTAACCTTGAAGGGGAGTTGTTCTTCCATTTAAAAATGCAATGTATCACCACATATGGCCAACTGATCCCCAAGGCTCTCAACATTGAACGAGCCCTCATAGCACAAGGGTACACACCCATGTACCAAGACAACAAACCATCAACAAGCTATAATGACAAACTCCGCACATGTGCTAAGAATAAAAATGTTACCAATGATGGTGTCATTGATGCCAAAGTTGTTATCAGTGCCCCAAGGAAAAACACACAAACATACCAACAAAACAAACATCAACCACAAATCAACATGCAACAACCCATTTATCAAAACACAACACAAACAAACTCATCACAACAACAACTGAATAATCAAATAGTTAACAACATGAACACTCAAGGGGGACCACCCCCAAGGAACAAGTATCCACCAAAATGAAAGTATACACCATTATTGGAACCCATTGAATCCATCATACAATAGCAATGCAAGCAAACCTCATCACACTCCCTGTCTATGAAAATTACCAAGAACCTCAAGTTAAACCACCCTGGTATAATGAGAAGCACCTTTGTGACTTTAATAAAATAAAGGGACACACAACAACTAGTTGCATGAGACTCAAAAAATATTATCCAAGATCTCATCGATGATAAGGTTATAACCATTGAACAACCATTAGGGAATCAAGATCTCAAGATATACACGACTCTGATGCTGGATCAAAATAAAGGGAACAACAATGGTAAACGAAAAAATTACACCAACATAAACCATATATGTGACCATGTTGTAGCATCATTGGATGAATCCAGGTAATAGTTTTCAATATCAAAGGACCTAGAGCTAAGTGTGGAGTCACCACACGAAACAATAGAATTTCTATCCCAGGACCTTCACCACCGCCAAGATCACCACCTACCAATCTAAAATCTAACCCTAGTGGCTATAGCATCTTGGAACAACTAAAAAGACCCCTACCCAAATATCCATCATGGAGTTGCTTAAAATATCATCTGCACATAGGGATATTCTAGAGAAGGCCTTATTTGCATCCTTTGTTCCCACAGATAGTGATATAGACCAATTTTGAGTTGTGGTCAGACACATCACCACGCCACATCTCCTTACATTTTTTGAGCATGACCTCCCGACCCAACCATCTCACAACCATGCACTCCACTTTGAGGTCTTGGTCCATAAGAATAAAGTCAAACAGGTCTTGGTGGATGGGGGTGTAGGCTTAAATATTTGTACCTTATAGCTTATAAAGAATCTAGGGTTCTAAGAGGATGTCATTGTAAAAGGGAAAGGTATCACCATCAGGGCCTATGATGATCAAGAATGGGTGTCCCAAGGCACCATCCAACTCCCCATTCAAGTGGGGCCAACCATCATGGAAACCTCTTACCAGGTCCTTGACCTTGAACTCCCCTACAATAGTCTCCTAGGGCGCCCATGGATCCATGGGATATAGGCTGTCACATCCACATTCCACCAATGTGTAAAATTCCCTTACCAAAATCAAGAAGTCATGATCCATGGTGACCCCAAACCTTTCTATTATTGCAAAAATATGGAGTCCAAATATTACAAGATTCCCTAAGTTCCAAAAAATGATGAGGGACCCACATCCCCTTATGTCGATCCATCCAATTTAGCCTCCACTTCTGAAACAAAGATACCTATCATTTAGAGCATCCCAGATGTCAAGGCTATCATCCAAGATAATGGGTGTGGGGACTATAAATTGAAAAAGAGTGCCTTTGTGATAGGAGAGTTACCTCAATCTCCTAGATCCCATGGAAAACCACAACCAATTGACACAACATCTCTAACCTTCAAAGCAAAACCACCACCTTCAAAAAGTGGGGAGACCTAAGCAAAGAGGTGGTGGATGAAAAGGATGTATCAAGCCTATTGTATCAAGATGAAAGAATCATACCTGATCTTCCCATTGAGGAAAACAACAAAGGTCTACAACTAATGTTTGGATGGGGCTACAACAAGAATGAAAAGCTCAGGAAAAATGACAATGACCTGTTAGAACCTATCATCCCTAAGAAGTTCCTTAAGAATCTTGGCCTTGGATGTACCCCTCTGAAGATAACCATTCTTGGAAAGTGTACCCCTGTTAAAGAAGTCAAAGCTCCTCCTTAATTATCGGTATCCATTGGCTTACCCCTAGATAACTATATTTTTGATATAACTAAACTATATGAAGAGGATTCAAATGTCTTCATGATTGCCACCATGTCATTCGAGTCAAATAACCACGACACTGAGCTAAAGCTCATTTACCCCCAACTTATTGATTGTGACCAATGAGGACCATCGATCTTAGATACATTCAAAAACGATGAGGCTCTCTTAAAATTCATGGGACTAAGGGATAATCTACCATATGGAGATCACAAAGCAGGGTTTGACATAGATTTGGATCTATGCATGCGTACTATGGGGAAATGATTGAATCTCTTAGTCGCAAAATTGAAAATCTAAGAGTAACATCTCGATCTTTCAGTGAAAACCACATTGTGGCACTTTTTGATCCCAAAATAGTAAAAATAAAGGACATATCCAATGGTGAAAACCTCTCCGAGGAACCAAAGGATGAGGGATTCAATCTTCCCCTTAGTTCCATCCATTGAGAGAAATCAACATTCCTAGCAGAGAAGTGCAACCCAATAAATTTGGGAACAGAGGAGACTTTGCACATCACTTTCTACATTGAGTCACTTTTGACTGAGGAGCAAGAAAATCTAGCAGCGTTTCTAAAGGAAAGAAAAGTGAAATTTGCATGGACCTATGCCGACATGCCATGCCTCGATCTAGAGGTAGTGGTACATCATTTGGCGGTATATCCCAAGGCAAAACCTGTGAGACAAAAATTGAGAAAGGTTCACCCATAGATTGCTCTACTTGTCAAATTTGAGCTACAAATGCTCCTTGATGTTGGATTCATCTGACCCATTGATTATCCAAAATGGGTCTCCAATCTTGTACCTATTTCCAAGCCCACTAGGGGCATTTGAATCTGCACTGAATTTAGGGACCTAAATAAAGCATGCCCTAAGGATGATTTCCCCCTCCTCAACATAGATATGATTGTACATCTGACGACAGGGCATGAAATGTTATCATTGATGGACGATTTTTTAGGATACATCCAGATTATGATTGTAAAGGATGACCAACATAAAACAACCCTCACCTGTCCATGGGGCACCTACTGTTGGAATATAACGCCATTTGGGTTGAAGAATGCTAGAGCTATCTACTAGAGGGCTATGACTTTGATATTTCATGACATGATCCTAAAATCTAGAGGACTATGTGGATGACATATTAGCCAAATCAAGGAAGTGTCAAGACCATATATCAAAACTGGGCCCAAATTTTGACAGACTGAAAGAATATAAGGTATGAATCAATCCCAAGAAATGTGTCTTTGGTGTAACTTCAAGAAAGCTCTTGGGATATTATGTCAATGAGGGGAATCAAGATATACCCTACAAAATTTAAAGCAATCCTCGACATGGAAGCACCACGAACACTAAAACAATTGAGGGGTTTGTAGGGAAGGATTCAATCAATCTAAAGATTCATAACACAATTGGCAGATAAAACCATCCCATACTCTCATCTTATTCACAAGGGAGTGGCTTACAAATGGGATGAAAAATGTGATCGGGCATTTAACCAAATCAAGGAATACTTGCTAACACCTCCAGTCCTCATGCCACCAATCTAGAACAAACCATTAATTCTCTACATATCAGCTACAATGGTAGCTCTTGGTGCTCTTCTAGCTCAACATGATGAAACATGGAAAGAGAGAGCCATCTACTAAATTAGTAGAACCTTGGTAGGACATGAGCTAAACTATACATTCATTGAGAAGGCTTGTTTGGCAGTAGTGTTTGCCTCACAAAAATTCAAGTACTACATGTTGGCTCATCAAATTAAGTTCATCACAAAGATCGATCCCCTTAAGTATCTCTTATCCAAAGAAACTCTAACAAGATGGATGGCCAAGTGGGTCATGATCTTGCCAAAATATGACATTGAATATGTGGAATGAAAAGCCATCAAGGGACAAGTAATTACAAATCAATTGGTTGAAGCACCTATATATGCTGAGAACCCATTGGTATTAGAGTTTCCAGATGAGTCAATTTTCAACCTTAGTGCAACAAACCATTGGAAGATATATTTTGAATGATCATACAAACAACATGGGTCAGAAGCATGAATCCTCTTCATCACACCACAAGGGGATTGTATCCCTAAATCATACAACTTATCTTTCCCTTGCACCAAAAACATTGTCAAGTATGAAGCCCTTGTCATAGGACTTCAAATTGCGATATAATAGAAAATCATGGCACTCAAGGTTTATGGGGAATCACAATTGATTATTAATAAAGTCAACAATGAATACCAAACTAAGGATGATAAACTTACCCCATACAAAAAGATGGTGGAGGATCTCAAGGAATTCTTCATCGACGTAACATTTGAGTAGATACCAAGGGTAAACAATAGAGCAGCTAATGGTATGGCTACAATCAGATCATTGCTAGATATCCCAAGGAATGTCCATAAACATGAATTCCTTGTAGAGAAGCTTCTCATACTAGCTTTTGAAGTACTCGAATTTGAATTCGTATGTGGAATCGTTGGTCCCGGTGATCCTTGGTACCATGACATATTCACCTACTTGAGAATAGGATTCCTCCCCACCGACATCACCCCAAATCTAAAGAGAACCTTTATTAAAAAGTCATCCTGATTCATCATCTTAGGCGAAACCATTTATCGTAGGAGTATCGAAGGAACCCTCCTGCGATGCCTTAACCCTGAGGAAGCTTTGACTACTTTAACAGAGGTACACAAAAATATTTGTGGTTTGCATTCTAGTGGTATGACCTTGGCCAAGAAACTGTTGAGGATGAGGTACTAATGGCCTACTATGGATAAAGAAGACCATGAATATGTCTAGAAGTGTATGCAATGCCAATAGCATGGGGACCTCATCCATGCACCAACTCAGGAGCTCCAACCGATTGTAACACCTTGGCCTTTTTCACAATGGGGGCTTGATCTCATTGGAAAAGTCACACCCACCTCATCTAATTTTCACAAGTTCATTATCACTACCACATAATGCTTCACAAAGTGGGTAGAAGCCATCCCCATGACCTATATCACAAGGAAGCAGATCTCTAAATTCATCTTGAACTACTTCATTTGCCATTGCAGTGTTCCAAAAGCCCTTATCTTTAATAATGGAACACCCTTCAAAAACTAGGATGTTCTTGAGCTATGCTAAAAATTTAACATCCAACATTGCTTCTCCACACCATATTACCCACAGGGTAACGACCAAGCTAAGGCTTCCAATAAGACCATCCTAAAAATCCTCAAGAAAACAATCAATGAAGTTGGTCATGATTGGAACCCGTAGCTAAACCTTGCCTTATGGGCCTACCAAACAAGTATTTGCACACCTACAGGTGCAACCCCTTTCTCCCTGGTCTATGGATCAGAAGCCATCCTGCCCATTGAGGTTGATCTCCCATCCCTTAGAATATCATTGCAAAATCTTATTACTGATGAAGAGTATCAAGTGTCACGGTTGAATGAGCTGGAGTTACTAGACAAGCGACACATGGATGCTTTGAATCACTTGCAAGTTTATCAAAACTATCTCAAAAGGAGCTATAATAAGAAGATCAAGAGTCATTCCTTCCAAGTTGGAGAGCTCGTGTTGAAAGAAAATTAGAAGAATGTACCAAATCTAAATAACAAAGGTAAGTTTGAACCAAATTGGTTAGGACCCTTCATCGTCACAACAAGTTACAAATCAGGAGCATATTAACTATCCACACTCGAAGGTGAACCTCTGCAGGATCCTATCAATAGCTCCCATCTCAAAAAGTTTTATGCCTAAGCTTGCAAGGCATAAATCCAAAAATTAAAAAAAAATCAGAAAAAGGATTGAAAATAGTAAAGAAAAAAAATCGTCCTCTAGTGAAAACCACTTAGATGGCGCTTTGGGCAAGTGCCTTGGTGAAAACCTGGCAATCAGGCACCTTGTGTAAATAAGCACTTTCCATCCACCATCGATTCTTTGGCATTGTCCCACATTATTTTCCATCACATTCACCCATCGCATTCCATATTTCTTCCATCCCCCAACCCCATCTGCATAATAGCTTGATCCTGCGTCGGTATCATGTTCCCTTTTAGTACTACTTGGCACATTCCTAAGGTCAATTTGTCTTGCATATATCAGGGTAGTCTATCATGCTAGGGGAATCTTTTTCAAATCGGATTCGTGTATATCCTTGAAATCCTTAAAACATCGAAAAATCCAAAAACATTAAAAAAACCAAAAAATCCAAAAACATCTGAAACATATCAAAAATCCAAAAACGAGTCAAAAACAAAAAAATTCAAAAACATAGTTACCATGTCGAACTACATTGTCTCTGAGCTTGAACGTAGGCAATGCTAATCATTGATCAACCCTTGAGACATTAGGTCAGTCCTTAGGAGTCTGCCATAATAAACTGACAATCCAACTGTTCATATCTCATCAAGAAACGAGGATGTGTCAGTCGAACTATGTGGTCTCTGCATGTATAACATAGGAAAGGCTAATCTTTGATTAGACCCCGAGGCCCCTAGGATAGGTCCTTAGGTTAGGCTCTTGGTCAAAATCTCAAAAAATACCAAAAAATTGAAAAATTAGAAAATCAAAACATTTGTAAAACATCTCGAAAAGCCCAAAAATAGCCTCAAAACATTTCAAAATACCAAAAATATTCAAAAAGCCCAAAATCACCCATCCCACTTCAACACTCACCAGCAATAAACATCCACTCACAATAAATCGATCATCTCCAACCTTTGGAAAAACAAGCAGAAACAAGTATGGAAAATTAAAAAGTATAAACTCAAACGTCAAGGTCTTAAGTCTAGGTCAATAGATAAACAAGTTGGTTAACTCTTGGTATTGATATCCATCATCCCGTTAGTATCACAACATCATTTGATAACATCATGTCCTAGGATGTATCTTTCCTACAATGGGCATATCATCAAACATCGTCGTAGTTTAGTCTTGGCTGGAGGTATGAAGAACATTGACTTGTTTGTGTACTTGATCTTTTATTTTGATTTATCTTATTGTGCTCATTCCAATGACCTCTCAATGATGTCTAGTCAAAATGATTTAGAGAGAAAGGAATGGGGCATTGATCATTATCTTTCATTTTTCATGCTTGTTGGATGTTCTTGTAATATAGCCTTGGCAAATACTTGCTTTGGTGGGTGTGTATGGAAGAGGTTTTGAACAGCTTGTTGACTATTACATTGTTAGGTTATGCCTTTTCATGTTTTGGTTCGAGGTGTTTGAAATGTCTGAAGTACATCCTAATAAGGTTTTTGTATGTCAGGTGTGAACAAGGATACTCCTTTTTTTTTTTTTTGAGTCAAAGTCCATCGCACTAGATACCACACCATCCTGGTTGTCTATACCTTGATGCATCGTATCTACGTGTGTTATCAAACATAAGGAAAGTTGTGTCATTTATATCCCCAATCCCTAGATAAGAAAAACATCATCATCATTCATCATCATATCTAATAAAGTCTCGACGAATCATGGACTTGTTAGACTTTTGCATCTTCTTAGAATCAAGGGTTGATCCCTCTCATTCTTTTATCCTTTTTCACGCTAACATGGAATCATGATATTCACCAAAAATCTACTTGTATTCATAAAATGCCAGCATACCCATTCTGCATACTCATGCATATCATCATAATAGGAAACATCATCCATCTCACATGCATTGCATCATCATTTAAGTTGTTTAGGATAATATAGCTTTGTTATTCTAAGCTTCTTAAAAACATCTCATTTGCATTGTCATCATAATATAGATATGTTAATCTAAGAATCTCATAGCATAACCATCCATACATCCATAAGGCATATTTGTTGTGAGCTCGACCCAAAAATTTGAACTTTTTCCTGATCTCTTGAGGGGGCAGCGTACCAACATAATTCTTTCCGCTGAGGCAACAATGGGGCATTCAATTTTTTTATTTTTATTTTGGTTTTGAATTTTGATCTTGACAATGTTATTCTTTGAACCAACGCAACTAGTACTTTGCTTCAAAAAGGGGAAAAATGTAGACACTCAAATAGGCCTGACTGACATTATACATCTAAATTTGATCAATTAACATCACTTCTACTATTAATTAAGTAATTAAGTTTATTTGGTTAATTCACTTCCTGCTCACTAATGTTCATCATGTTTAATTAAATAAATCAATTTATTTAATTAAAACCCTAAAGTCCTCTCATTTGATTTAATAAATCAAATGTCACAATCCCCTAAACCTTCAAGTTGATTAATTCTGAATTAATTAACTCCTAATCCCCATTACCCATTCTCTATATTTTGACTCAACCTTGGTCAAACTAAACCCCTAATCAACTAACTAACTTGCACATGAAAATAATCTTTAATTAACTAATTAACCTATTTTCCCTCACAAAAGCATATTCTTTGAGAATATTCCTTCAACTTATTTGACCTTCTTGCCCAAATATTAATGTTTCTTATAAAGGCATTTAAGCCTCTTACAAAGCCATTAATCCCCCTTACAAAGGCATTAACTTCTCTTACATCTCAACCACATGCCTTCAATTCTCTTACATCCCCCTCACCCCTTCACCTACAAGCATTAACTCTTCACATTTTTTAAAATGTGCTCCATCCTCACCCCTTAGCCTTGTGACAAGTGTCACAATCCTATTGGTCCTATGTTTAGTCCCACATTCCCCAAATCTCTTCATTTTGTAACCCTTCAACCCTATTTATAGAGGGCTTCTCTATGAAGAAAGGATCCACTTCTTTATGAAAATTCATCATCCTCCAATTGCTTTCATTATCTTTGAGGGAAATTGGACTTCATCACATCTTGGAAGCTTTATCAAAGGGGGTGAGAAAGGGAATTCTTTCCACATCAAAGGAGCACCACTCCCACTATGGGATAGAGTTTGATTAATGTTTTTATATGCTTTCATTTAGTTTTTTCGGTTCTTTTTATCTTGTTTGCATATCTAGCATGATCAAGTATTTCATAGGAGTGCTTTATTTGCTTTGTTTAAATTTACTAATAATGCTAATATTTGTCAATCTTTGAGCAAGTGCAAGTTTAGTGTTCACAATGGGAGTAGACCTTTTTGGTTTCACGTGGTAGGGTGGTGAGGAAACCATCGTTAGGGTTCAAAGGTTCGAAGATCAAAAGTGGCATCATTTTCTCCTTCTCTCCTTATTCTTTTTCTTTGTAGTTAGTTCAATTTAAATTAATTTGATGTCAAAAGGACATTTGAGTCCTCTCCTTATGAAATTATCGGTGAAATTACAATACTGTGTCTCACTTTTGAGATACTGAAATTTTTAGGGGAGAATGGAAGTTTTTAAAATGCACCTTCGATTGAAGTAAAACCTTTGATTGAAGTAAAACCTTCAATTGAAGGACCTTTGAGAAAAGGTATATCACTTTATACCTTCGATAGAAGTCATACCTTAGATTGAAGGTAAAGGCCTAAATCAACATGCTTTTACACAATGACCTTCAATCAAAGGTCCTTGCTAGGCTTCAATCGAAGGTATCTTCGATAGAAGGTCCTTCA
This sequence comes from Sequoia sempervirens, assembly GCA_007258455.2. Lineage (NCBI taxonomy): Eukaryota > Viridiplantae > Streptophyta > Pinopsida > Cupressales > Cupressaceae > Sequoia > Sequoia sempervirens. The sequence continues at coordinate 366 of VDFB02128190.1, read as the reverse complement.
ATAGAAGGGGTCAAACATGACAACTTTGGCTTATGCATCAAAATTTTCCTCAAAAATTTAGTTTCAAACCTCGAGTTGGACTTCAGATGAACCTAACTTGACAAGATATTTTGCAAGATTGTAGCCCTCAAAATAAGCTTTCCAACAAGTATAGCTTTGATATGTTTTCATTTTATCATGTTAATTTTTAATTTTTACTGAACGTAGGTTTTTCTCCAAACATCAAGCTCTTCATGCTGCAGAGGTGGAAAAATAGTAAACCATTGTAATTTTTTTTTAAAAATACCCTTGTCCTAGGTATTGATATCCTTGTTTCACCAAAAAAATAGATTTCAATATATACATAACAAGTTATGTTGGACAACA
>VDFB02128189.1:0-13583 GCA_007258455.2 Sequoia sempervirens | reverse complement strand
ATGTAATTTTCTCAAGTGGTTGTTAGTTAGTGTCTAATTTGAGGTGAGAGATGCATAAATAGGTATGTAGGCTACAAATGACATGTTTTTCTTAAGAGATGCCATGTCTATTAGGTGGGTTTGAGATGTTGATTTGACAACTATTTATGATGTTCAGTATTGTTTTGTGATGTTGAGTCTACATGTTTTCTTTCTTTATGAATACATAGATATTTATTGTTTTAAAATATATATTATTAAGCTTATTTAGGTCAATTAGACATAATTATTATAAGAGCATGTCATAATCTATTAGTTACATGTGCCACTTCACCCACATTGGGTAGTTGATTCTCACATCCTCTTTTGGATTTATTAGTCACCTCTCATAACCATTTGTTTTTTTTAATCTAATTAAGTGCAACCATGTATTTTGGTATTTACTAAGTATGTAAAACTCCTACCTATTTTGGGCAATTGAAGTTATTACTCCATTAGGATGTGTGTCTATTTTTCTATATATATACAAGACTCGCCTTTCATATTTACTAATTAGATGGAGTAATGTGTGCATTATCTAAATTATTTAATTTTGGCTCATAAATTCGTTTTGAAGATAGTCCCTTTGTTCTATTATTTTGATCTTCAATCATTTATTGATTGGAGTGTGTGTGATCTACAACCAACAATAGATCTTGGTTCAAATTTTCATTTCTCACATGGATAATAGTGCTAGCCTAAAAAAATCAACCTCTTCTCGATCATAAACTCAAAAATTGATAAATTTCATATGGAAATGGGGATTCTTGGGCCTTCTAGATGCAATGGCACACTTAGATTTTACCTGTCATGCCTAAAAATCATGTCACCTATATAACTCAAGAAAATCTACGACATAAATACTCAAATGAAGCTCCACTTCTTCATATTTGATTTGAGTAAAATGAAAGAAAGACATGACTTTCTCGAGCCTTTAGATTCAATGAAACAACTTAAAATGCTATCAAGATTACCAAAATGTTATATACACACAAAATCACTAAAGTTCATGAATAATAATGAGATGCTTAATTTTCTTTTAAATTGTTATGGTTCTCTATATCATTCAAGGATGCAAGAGAAGAGCATATTGTATTTTTTTAAATATAAATACAAGAATTAGCCTTAAAAGTTCAAACAGTAGGATAATATAATGAATTATACCATATAATCTAATACCATATTAGATTATATGAGACAAGAGAATCTAAACCAATATCTATTGTTGGTTGTAGATCACATACATTTCAGTTGATAGACAATCAAAGATCAAAATCAAGAGAATATCCTAAAAAGATAATTCACAAGACAAAAATACAAAATAATTCTATAAATTTAAGATAAATGTAACATGATTGGTGCAATGTTTATTGGATCTTTATTGAACAATAAAATGTGATTGGGGTGCAATGACACTAGTCAAATCTTGGTGGTCCTAGTAACATTTTTTGTGCTCTTTGGTGTATGATGGAGCCATGGGATTTTTTAAAATTGATTTGGTGACCATGTGAATAGGATTCTTGCTATTAATTGATTGTATGCAATATTTGTGATGCTAGGCTTGAGGACAATTATAATAGGAGTAAATTGTCATTTCTTTCTTGCAAGTGTTTATTTTGTAAAAATGGTATTTTCAATATTTCCTCTTCCTCATTCTTTGTTCCATGCCAAATTTATGATGTGAGCTTAACTATTGTATTTATTTTGTTAAACTAGGCATAGTATGAATAGAGTTGAAATATGGTACAAAATGCATATATCAAGCACTATTTCTTGTAGGCATGTGAATTAAATATAATGGCTTACATAAACGTGGGAGTTTTTTTTCCCATTATCTTAATTACCGAAAACTAATCCAAAAAGGATTTCCTTATATATGCAAGTACTTATTTTCTTTCTAATATTATGTGTTGATGTAAATAATGCTTGATTAAGATAATATGATTTTTCATATTTTCTCTACATCAAAAATAAATTTCTAAGTGATATAATTATTTTTGAAGGGTATAATTAGGGGTTGGCTAATTTAGGGCTAGTCTTTATAAAGGTGCATGTGTCTCCATTAATCAAGATTATTTTAGGACATCAATTCTTGTAGTTTAAACTTAGTTTTTTTATGCTTTCATATGTTGCAAGTCAAGGGAAGGAACTAAATGCAATAGCCTCTTCATGGTTCAAGTGTTTCTATAGTTGTTTGAACCTTTTTAAGGGATAGATATACTATATATATTCTTGAAGCTACATTTTCAAGCCTAGTCATGTATTGATTAGTTACTTATTTCAAAATCTATTTGAAACAAGTCTTGTCAATGCATTGCATTGGATTTTCTTGTATAGATTTACGAAATGTGCTTGCTCATGTATGTTCCTAATCTATGCAGGGATACATATTGAATATTATATAAAAACACATGTGGTATTTATGTGTATGTCTAGTTCTTGTTTTTGTATTGTTGATACATCTATAATGAATTTTATGTTTGACTTAGATGTCCATGTGATCAAACAATTGGTTCTTAGCAATTTATCCTTCCACCACACCATTCAAAACCTAAAATACATCTTTAATTTTAATTTTAATTTTAGTTTATTTCTTGCATACTTGTATGATTTAGTTTTATAAATCTTATTAAATAGTTAGAGAGCTAAAAATAAAATATATGTCAAGAGAATCATGCTAGGAGGATCTATAAGCTACACATGTGTATGACTAGTTAAGAAGATTCTAATGAAATGGTTTGAGTTTACTGTAAAAATTTTTATTGGTTATTGACGAATAAATTATTACATTTCAATGACTTTATAAAGCCTTTCAACTTTTCAACTCCCCAAACAATCTAGGAAATGAGTCAAAACTAACATTACTAACACCAAAGTTTAATTATTTATAAATTAACACTAACATGATTTATTATTTATTATCTCAAACTATGAAATACACTAATTTCTAACATTCCCCCTTAGTGTTAACATGGGGAAAAACCACACAAACATGTATACAAAGGAATATTTAGAACAATTATTATTCATAATTCATTACTTGATGGGCAAAGTATTTGTCACTAAAGTATATTCTTTCTCTTTAATTATCATAGTTGTGTCCTAAAAAACTCATTGAGTAGGTCTTGTACTCTCTACTTGATATTCAATAGGACATGTTGTAGGGCCTCTCTAATGTTTGATAAACTTGGTGCTACATGTAGACACACAATTCAGAGGATGAATTCCTAACTAAACAGTTCATCTTCTACATGAGAGGCTTCATTTAATTATCAACCAGGGGCTCATAAGCTTTTGATAATGTTGGCACTATATGTGCATTCATGGATTCAAATGCCCTCTATCAATGAGTATAGGTGATTACACATGTACAAAAAATTGTAAAAGCTAGAAAAGGAAATGAAACACTAACTTTTAAAACATGGGAAATAAACATAATTTGTTACTTGTGCTACAGGTGCTTATCACTTAAGATTGTGAATGCTAACTACTAAATCTAAATTTTGTAACTAATTACTCCCAAAGTATGAAATAAATATTAAGGTGCAAAATCTAATTAATTACATAATAATATATATGAATTACAGATGCATGCAATGAGAAACTATCTTAACTAATTTCAACAATGCATGAACTAATCTAATAATAGGAAAATAGAGTGGATAGCAATACCTCAAGTGGCCCTTTCTTGAGTTGTTGATTCCACAGAAGATGTCAAACACTTACTACTTAATCAACAATTCATGACATTGAGTTAACTCTTTTATTGCATAGAAAATTTGAACTCTTACAATCTGACACAAATCTACTAAATATTTCTCATTAACTAATACATATCTATTATTCAACTCATAATGGAAAAACAACTACTAGAAACTATCAACTATCAACTGGTAACTATCAAAAACTAACTAGATAACTAGATTTAATCCTCATAATAGATCCCATTATATAGGGTCTGTGAGGAGTCTTATTCATTCTAGGACTGAAAACAAAACCATGATGTATCTGTCCACTCCCCCTCAAAGATAGGGAGAGGACTTAGTATTGTAACAAAAAACCATAATTGAAAAGTAGAAGAAGAGAAACCAAATTGGAACTCTACCCCAATGGTTAACCACCATAACATAGACACATTTCATGGGGAATGTCAAGTCATGGGTTAGTCCTATTAAGAACAAACTTCTTTTTCTTCCAATCATCTTATTTGGTGGATAGGAATGTGCTTGTGGTGAATCATGATTGACCATTCAATGGCCACCTTCATTCTTCTCTAAAATCATTGCAATTCAACCATTTTGAATTCTCCCCTACAACTATTTGCTGTCCTTATGTTGCAGGCTAGAAATCTAGTTGTTGTGGTTATAGTTCTTCTAGCTAGAAGAAGTTAGTTTCATCCATAAGGAATACACATCATTAACAATCATAATTTAAGCATAAAATCATACTAAATTTTATAAACATTCATACATTCACACATACAAATGTCAACATATCATATGGGTGAAATCACAATACCATGTCTCAATTTTTGGTAAAGATGGACATTTATATCAACTTTTTTAATTGAATCTTCATCTTTTGAGACCTATAGTAGATAAACTGTTAAGAATTTGAAGATGATGCGAACTAGTTAGAATTTTGGAGATGTTGCAAGCTTGAGTTGTTTGTATGTTACTTGGGTGTTTTCATTGATATCAACCCATTATATGAAGATAATGCTGGAATGTTGTTAATTTTGATGATGTTCTTGGAATTTTTGTATTGATGTCAACACAATGTTGTCGGTGTTGTCATTGACGTCTTACTTTACTATAGTTGTAGAGGTTATTGGTCTGACTTGTGTTGGGGGAGATTGTTGATATTGGAGATTGTTGGATATACTACAAGGTACTGTGGATGTTGTAGATGTGTTGCAGAGATGTTGGTAGTGTTGATAATGTAGTTGGTTCACTTGGTTTCTAAGTACTTTTGAGAAAATTTGAATAAAAGAGAGTTCAGTGTGATAGAGGTGTGTTTAGTGTTTTGCTCTGCATTTATTCATGGTTGAAGATTTTCTTATGAGGTTTGGATGTGATGATCAGAGTTTTTCAAAGGTGTTATATCTAGATTTTTAGGTGTTGGATTGTACTACAGTGAAAGATGTGTTTGACAATATGTTTTTCTAGTGAAACAGGGTGTCTGGGAGAAATGACATTGTTCCACATTTCTCTATAGTGAAATTTTTGATGTTACAGATCTAGGAACATACTTATACTATTACTCGTGCTATAGGTACTCATCACTTAAGATTGTGACTACTAACTACTAAATATGAATTGTAACTAATTACTCCCAAATTATGAAATAAACATTAAGCTACAAAATCCAATTTAATTACATAATCATCTATATGAATTACAGATGCATGTAACGAGAAACTATCTTAACTAATTTCAACAATGCATTAAATAATCTAATAACATAAAAATAGAGTGGATAGAAGTACCTCAAATGGCCCTTACTTGAGTTGTTGCTTCCATAAAAGATTTCAAACACTTACTACTTAATCAATAATTAATGACATTGAATTAACTCTTTTATTGCATAGAAAATCTGGACTCTTACAATTTGACAAGAATCTACTAAATATTTCTCATTCAGCAATACATATCTATTATTCAACTAATAATGGAAAAAAATTACTAGCAATGATTAACTATCAATTGGTAACTAGCAAAAACTAACTAGATAACTAGATTTACTCCTCACAACAAATCCCACTATATAGGATTTGCGAGGATCTTATTCATTCTAGGACTGAAAATAAAACCATAATGTATTCGTCCACTCTCCCTCAAAGATAGGGAGAGGGCTTAGTCTTGTAACAAAAAACCATAATTAAAAAGTAGAAGAGAAACTAAATTGGAACTCTACCCTAATGGTTAACCACCATGATAAAGACATGTTTCATGGGGAATGTCAAGTCATGGGTTAGTCCTATTAAAAAAAACTTCTTTTTCTTCTAGTCATCTTATTTGGTGGATAGGAATGTGCTTGTGGTGACTCATGATTGACCATTCAATGATCACCTTCATTCTTCTCTGAAACTACTGCACTTCAACCATTCTGACTTCTCCCCTACAACTATCTACGAACCTTATGTTGCGGGCTAGAAATCTAGTTGTTTCGGGTTATAGTTCTTCTAGCTAGAAGAAGTTAGTTTCATCCCTAAGGTATACACATCATTAACAATCATAATTTAAGCATAGAATCATACTAAATTTTATGAGCATCCATACATTGACACATACAAATGTCAACATATCATATGGGTAAAATCACAATACCGTGTCTCACTTTTTAGCCAAGATGGACATTTATATCGACTTTTTAAATTGAATCTTCATCTTTTGAGACCTATAGTAGATAAACCTTTAAGAATTTGAAGATGATGCAAATTAGTTGTTAGAAATTTGGAGATGTTGGAAGCTTGAGTTATTTGCATGTTACTTGGGTGTTGTCATTGATGTCAACCCATTGTATGAAGAGAATGTTGGAATGTTGCTGGTGTTAATGATGTGCTTGCAATTGTTGGTATTGATGTCAACACAATGTTGTTGGTGTTTTCATTGATGTCTTCCTGAATAGTATAGTTGCAGAGGTTGTTGGTCTGACTCGTGTTGGGGGAGATTGTTGATATTTGAGATTGTTGGATATATACCACAGAGTATTGTAGATGTTGTAGATGTATTGTAGAGATGTTGGTAGTATTGATAATGTAGTTGGTTCACCTGGTTTCTAAGTACTTTTGAGAAAGTTTGAATAAAAGAGAGTTCAATGTGATAGAGGTGTGTTCAGTGTTTTGCTTCACATTTATTCATGGTTGAATATTTGTTTATGAGGTTTGGACATGATGATTAGAGGTTTTCAAAGGTTTTATATTTAGAGTTTCAGGTGTTGGATCATACTATAGTAGAAGATGTGTTTGACAATATGTTTGTCTAGTGAAACAGGGTGTCTGAGAGAAATGAGATTGCTCCACATTTCTTAGTAGTGAAAGTTCTGATGTTACAGATTTGGGAACATACTTATATTGTTTGTATTATCATCCCTTGAAGTTTCAAGAGTTGATGTGTTCCGTAGGGTTGTTTGGTAAGTTGGATGTTTGTGCCAGTGTGTCTGGTTGCACAACATGAAGATGTTGTTGAGTTTTAGGTGGTTGTAGTAGCTATGGAAAATATTTTGATGATGTAGAATATTCTGAGATGTTGAGTGTTGATGTATGGTCCACGAGATTTTTTAGACATGGAGAGGCATGTTTGGAGTCACTTGTTTGTGTTAGTGCAAGTTTGGCCAACCTAGCACTCTAGCACTGATTGTAGAGGATGTTTATTGTTTGAGGAAGTGGTAAGAAGTGTGTTGGTGTAGATTTGGGTCCCAGTTATGTAGTGGTGTGGTTTTCCTTCATTTCTTTCTATGGTGAAAGTGTTTGGTGCTGACCTATTTGATGTTGCACATTTGAGGTGCATGCATTTTCTTAAGGCTAACCTAATTGAGATTGATTTAGGTCACAAAGGGTATAAATGCAAGGTGAGTTGTTGGAGATGTTGTGTGCATCACGTGTGATGTGAAATATGTGAATTTGATCAAGTGTGAAGATCTGAGTTTGAGCTTTAATGCCTATGACTTTCAAATGTAGTGAGAAGGTGTCTACATTTCAATCTATTTGATGAGTTGTTTGTGCTTCAATGGAACTGTACCTTTGACATATGAGAGATGCATTGTTAGCAGTTTAAATTTGTGGTGAGCCACCCCTTCTTCTATTCTTCTTTCTTCTAGATAGCGAATCCTCTTGGCAATGAGCCTTTCTCTATTTTTGGGGCAATGAGCCCTTAGCAGTGAGCCTTATTGTATTCGATGTTGCAATTCATATATTAGTGAGCTAATCCTCACCGTGGTTTTTCCCTTCTTGGGTTTTCCATGTAAATTTTGTGTTCTCTATGTGCTTGATGTGTTTGCATTACTAGTTTACATGTTTACATTTTGTTAATGCATATTGAGGGTTTAATGATTATTAAGGCTTTGATAAGATCTTGAGGGATTGAATGTTTAAAGTACATACAATTGATTCACGCCCCTCTCAATTGTCATGTGCATCTAACAATTGGTATCAGAGTTGTGGTTCCTAAGAAGAAGCTTAACTACTTGAGGAAAATCCATATGGTGCACATGAAAGGTGTCAAAGCTCCTATGTTCAATGGAACAAATTATGCCTACTAAAAAGCTAGGATGGAATCCTTTTTGGTCTCCTTTAGATTTGGTGTTTTGAAGTCTGTTGATAAAGGTTATACTATGCCTACAAATGGTCTGACAAGTGATGATGAGATCAAGGATTATGAAAAAAATGACAAAGAAAAGAATGCAATCCTTAGTGGTCTCCCTGATTCTAAACTTGGAAAGGTGTTAAGTCTAAAATCTACTCGGGAGGTCTAGACAAATCTAGAAAGAATTTATGAATGAGATTAGAAGGTCAAACAAGAAAAGATTTAGAACTAAAAGACTAAATTTTAAACCCTAAGGATGTCTAAAGATGAAGAAATAAGTATCTACATGCTCAGAGTTGATGAATTTATCAATGCCATCAATGGCCTTGGTGGAAAGCTTGATGAAAGCTGGTGAAATCTGCAAATGGTTAAACCTTAAAACACACATTATCATGGTTAGTTTAAAACAAAGAAAATTATCAACATCCCTATGAAATGATGAAACATGTTAATCATGCAATAAAATGAAACAATGGAAACCAAACAAAGCATATAAAAAACATGATCCAACTTTATCTCATAGTGAATTGGTGCTATTATGGAAAATAGCCCTTTCTGAATCCTTGCTTAAGCTTCATGATGAAAATGCTATGAAGAATGCTAAGATGATAAATGGACAAAATTAGTTCTCAATTTAAGAGAATGACCTTGCATAAAGATTGTGAATCAAGTTGTGGAGGATTTGTTGATGAATGAAGCTCTCTATTTGTAGATTCTCAAATGCTAAGAGTGCTCATAAGAGAGAAATGTGGGATCAAAAACAAGCCAATGAAAAGAGGCCACTTGTCATCATGTCATAGGTTGAGGGATGTGCAAGATTTGGGAAATGTGCCCAAGAGGGGGAAATTTCAAATTTGAATTTGAGAGTTAATGCTTAGTTTGACCTTTGCAAGGGACATGTAAGAGCCATTAAGAGCTCATAAATGACTTGTTGATGTACATGTCCACTTGTTTTTGAATTCAAACTTGAGGAATATTCCTCAAAGATGCCATGTTGATGGAAAATGTTGGATTTAAATCAATAAAATTGATTTATTTGTGCAAGTGGAAAAATCTAGAGAATGTGATGGGTAGTTAGGTTAGGTTAATTAGGATTAGATTAGCTTAATGATGATTAGGATGAGTTTGACCAATTTGACTCAAATATTTGGATTTATTTAAATCAAAGAGGGATGGAATATGATTTGGAGATTTAATTAAATAAAGTTTTGTTTATTTAATTAAAAGGTTGATGTGAGACTTTGATTTATTTAATAGTCTTGATTTACTTGGTGAATGGTTTGATGAGCTTGATTAATTTAATGAGTGGGTGAACGTAAACTAAGTGCATAATGATAATTTTGCATGTCTACATTTTGCCCCTCTTTGAAGCAATGTACTTGTTGCGTTGGTTCAAAGAATAAACTTGTTGATCAAAATTCAAAATTTTTTCTTATTTTTTTGGATGCCCCAGTGAAAGAAAGTACAGTACATTGCCCCTTGAGAGATTGGCGAAAAGATTCAATTTGAGGTCGATCTTACGATAAAAGAGGTTCAAAATGGATGTTTATGGATGATGATGCAAATGAGATGGTTTTTAAGATGATTAGAATAACAAATCTATATTATCTTAAACAACTTAAATGATGATATGATGTGATGATGGATGAAGATGGATGATGTGATATGCTTTGATTATGCAAATGTATGATTTATGCAAATATATGATTTTATGAGATGCTTAGACTAACAGAGATCTATATTATGATGATGATTATGCAATGCATGTGAAATGATAGGTGTTTCCTATTATGTATGATATGAATGATATGTGGTATGTGAAGTTTTCTGGATGCAGGATGGATGCATGATGGATGCATTGGTGATGTTATGTTAGTGCGAAATAAGAAAATGAGATGATGACAAGAGGATCCAACAAGTCCATGATCCGACGAGACTTTATTAGGAGATGATGATGAGAAATAATGATGATAGATGGATGATTCACTTATCAAGGATTGGGATTTTAAAAGGGCTACTTACCTTATGTTTGATAACACACATAGATACAATGCATCAAGGTATAAAAGAACTAGGATGGCGCATTTTAAAGCGATGGATTTTGACTCGACAAACAGATAGGAGAGCTTTTTGTTCACACTTTGACATATGGGAAACCTTTGCTAGGACGCATCTAACAAAAGCATTTGCCAAGTTATTTTATTAAAGAACGCCCAACAAACACAATAGACAAATAAAGGATAATGATCATTGTCCCATTCCTATCTCTCTAAATCCTCCGTTCGAATATCATTGAGAGGTCCTTGTAATGAGCGCAATAAGATAAATCAAAAGAAAAGATCAAGTACGCAAACAAGCTAATGTTCTTCATATCTCCGCCCAAAGGGTTTGTTTTACAGATAAAAACTAAGGTGATATCCAAAATGATGCCTATTGTCAGAACGATATATCCTAGGACACGCATTGTATAGGATGATGATGGTTTTGATAAGTTGATTGATAGGTTGTTGATATAAAGTTGATTGACATGTTTGCGAATGATCAAGATTTTGATTTCATGTTTAAAGGTTTGTTGTTTCAATTTTGATTTTACGATTGAAGATTGATTTTCGGTTGATTGCTGCGATTGTTTATGCTCGTTGCCAGCGGATGAAGGTGACGACGCTTTATTATGGATGATTGATTTTCTATTATGTGCAAGCCAGAAGAGATGCATGGATTTTTTCAAATATTTGATGTTTTTTATCATTTTGATGTTTTGAGGTCAAGTTGGATTTTTTCAAGATTTTACAAATGTTTTGATTTTGATTTTTCTCAATGTTTTGATTTTGACATGTTTTCAATGTTTTGGTTTTTTGGTTTTTTTTAATGTTTTGGATTTTGATGTTTTTCAAATGTTTTTGGATTTTGATGTTTTTCTCGGTCGTTTTGGATTTTGATGTGTTTTGATGTTTTTGGATTTTGATGTCTGTGGGTCGACAAAGATTTTAGCCTCGCTTTACGCTTTTAAGCCCGTGATGACGTGAAGTTCGATTATAATGTTTTGATATTTTTGTTTTATGGATATGGATTTTTGATATGTGATTTTGGATTGTGTTTTGAATTTTGATATGTTTTGATATATTTTTTAAATTTTCGCGATGATTTGACGATTTGGATATGGATATGTTCGATGATATTAGTGTTCTATTTGGAGATTTTGTTGAAAACCAAGCTAAAGTTGATTGATTGGATCAATGGATTGATGATGATGACAACATTGTTGAGGATACACAACAATGCAAGGATTTGATTGATCAAAATTTATGACGATAACATTGTTGAGGATGCACAACAATGCAAGGATAGTGTTAAGAAACCCAATGATCGGGAAGGATATCCCAAGATTATGGATTGATTGGATTCGATTGATCAGGATTGTTGAAGCTTGGTTTGGAACAAAATATGTCTTGGATGATTTGATGTGACGCTAAAGGATGCTAGATGCATCATATTGATTGTTTGGATTGATGTTCGGATGGAAGATAAAAAGCCTACTAAGGAACATCTTCTTGTCAAACATGCCATGGGCTAGTGATCTATTTTTTCTCACAAGTGGGTGGACCAATTTGATTTCACATTTTCCAATGTTCGATCGGCCACCATAAGTTGGAGGATATAGATCAAGATTTATTCTCGAAGTAAAATATATCTACCCCCAATGTCTAGCAATGTATGGACGTCATGTGGATGCTCGATAAGTGTACCTGTGATGTATGGATATGGTAAGCATACAAAAGGATGCCAAGGATTATCTTGCAATAAGATAAGGTGTTCGGATAAAGAATGCTCATTAGACAATGCTTCATGGCTCATATAACATTGGGTAGGATAGGATCAATGAAAAACAACCCATGTCAAGATGTTTACCATAAGCAAGCCGCGAAAAGTGTGTGCACCGGTGTCGGTCAACATAAAGATGACTCGTTCATGGATGCGCATGGATGAAATGGATTGATAAATGGATTTATTATGGATGAGATGGATGGAATGCTAGATTTATTATGGATGGGATGATGCTTTCAATGCGGAAATAGTGAACACAAATGCTCAATTCTACACATGACTGCTTTCGTGCTTTTCATCATGGTCTGCCTGTGCCACTTCATGTCAAGCTTACTAGAGGACGATTTTTCTCTTTACTGTTTTCAATCCTTTTTCTCATTTTTTTTGGATTTTTTGCTTTTTTGATTTTTTTGATTTTTCTGAAAGATTTTAAGCTCATGTTTAATCATAAGGTGTTGCTGATGTAGATGCCCCTGTCATAATATGCCATTGATATCCTGCTTGAAGAAGTTGCTTTGCTAAGATTCGTGCACTTGAATGCATCTTTCAGGATTCCTGATATGCTTTATTGATATCGAGGTTAACTCTGTCTTTGTGTGTACATCGTGATAGAGTGCCTTCAGAATCCTTATGATGAAGGGTCATTGCCAATACATGGTCAATGTGAGAATTGGATATTATGCGTGGAGGCATGGACGGAGTGTGTTTAGGGATAAGAGATGGATTGGTTGACAGCTTTGAATCTTTGACTCTCCAAACTTGGGTAGATGAGCAATGATGGGTGGATACGAAAGTGTGCGTGGAATTAGGACCAACTACTTGATACACTTTGTACGTCGCTTGAAAAGCTTGTTTTTGCTTTTGTGGACATCTTTGATGGATACTTTTCCCTTTTTTATTTTTCCCCATAGTTTCTTTGACTGATGGAGTTTGATAGGAATGATCTTTCTTTGTATTATTTGGTATCCACTTGTATTTGATTTGTCCTTCATGCTTCTCAACTTCTTTTGCTTTGATAACTTTCTTTATGCTTTGATTCACATCCTTTATTTGATGTTGGTCCCAATTCATGGATGGGGTGATGGGTGGATGAAGATTCATGATGTGACTGGTTGTAGTATTGGCATCAGTTTCATCATAAGGATTCTTCGTGCTCCCTATGTTGACGTTTGCTTGAGACAAAGTTTCCCCTAGTATGGAAATGGTAGTACATTCATGCTTTGATCCTGCCTGTTCTGAGATCTCTTGTTTAGAATGCATTCTCTGATAAATGACCACCGTAGGTGACATTGTTTCAATTTGTTGCTCTGCTAACTCTAAATTATACTGTTCTGTTTGACTTGTTTCCTTGAGTGGATAATGCTGGATATCTGCATACCTGATGTCCTTAGTCTAAATTTGGGATATTTGATCATGATGTTGACAACTCTATTT
>VDFB02128188.1:0-23219 GCA_007258455.2 Sequoia sempervirens | reverse complement strand
CAATATCTTTTTCTTGATGTATTTTTGAGAAAAAAAAAATTGTGTTTTGTTCATAATCGTGAAAACCCATCTGGGTATCCATTAGATTTTGTAGATAATAATATCTTACAAAAAATGTTGTCAAAATGGCACAACGTGGCTATTTTTCTTATAGGTGATAACATTTTTACTAAAATATGTTTTTCTTTTTTGAATTAAAAATGCTTTCTAGGTTTTGTTGGCAGCAAAAAAACATTAGGTATCTATTACTTTTTGCATGCAATGAGTAATTTTTTAGAAATCAAATCATAAGGGTCATTTCTATTGACTATTGCCTGGCTAAATTTACCACATTTTTCAAATTTTCATAACTTTGGCATATGGTGTCAAAGTTGGGAAAACAAGACTTCAAAAATTTGGTTCCAAAAACTTTCCAATAATACACGTCTCTTCATTATATTTTGCTTATGGTTTATTTTATGCTCAGCCAAAGTTAGATCTTCATTATTCACTTTTGAGCTCATAAGTTTTAGTCTGCATCTCTAATTTTTATGATTTTAGTGGCTCTAGAAAGGTATTTCAGAGATTTTTAGACTGATTTATGCACATTTTCTAGAATCTACCCTAGATACATTTTATTTAGTTTTTTTTTTTTTTACATTTCTTTCAATTACTTGAATCTTGGTGCAGGGCACCATAGGTTTTAGTGCAAAAAAGCTACTAAGTGGTAGTTTTGGTTTTGTGAAGTCATGTATTTGGGTGTAATAAGGTCTAGTGAGACCATTTCTAATGTTTTTAGTTGATTAGAGTCATATAGGGTTGGTTTTTGGTAAAGATGTCATATTTTGCAAAATGTTGCAAAAGTTGCACTAGCAACTTTGCAATTTTTGGCATATGTGGAAGGTGAACGGTCATGTATTCAAAAAGTGGTTATGAACCATTTTTTTTTGTGGTACAAGTTTAACTATGCTTTGTAAAATTTGAGGAAACTCTCTGGAGAAGTTTTTGATGATCAAGAAATAGCAATACTCTATTTTCTATGTAATTTTATGTATTTTCTGCATACTACACAAGACTATATGGCCCTGTATGGCCATGAAATGATGTGAAACTAACTTAGTTCAATGATACTTTTACTATCCTAACATTTCCAATTGATTTGATATGTTTTCATTGAATTTGAAGGGAGTTTGAGTGATTTTCTTGAAAAAAGTTTGTAAACTTAGGGTTTGAGGGTTTGAATGCAAAAATCATGTTTTGAAGTCCACTGGTGAAAATTTTTCAAACTCAGTGGTATGGGGGTAGGTAGAGTGATTTCAATGTTTTGGGGTTTTGTAAGAGCAGGGAATGGAGTTCGCAAAGTGTTTTTGCAAGCCCAAGTCTAATTTCTCATTGTTTTAGGCTTAAGTTGATATGTAGAGGTAGGGTTTTGTGGATAGAAGATTGGGAAGTGTTACCAGTTGTTACAAATCAAATAATTAGACCCTATATGACTTGTGGAGATCCCTAGAGTGGAATTTGGTATTTGGAAGTGAGTATTTCTCAAAGTTGCTTTGGAAAATATGCCTAATTGTGCTTAACGGTAGTGTAGCAGTCTATTTTAGAGGGTGTTGTTACAAAATAACCCTATCTTCAATTTGGATATGTTAAATAAGGGCATAAAGGGTGTCTTAAATGGTGATGATTTTTTGGGTTTGAGGACTGCTCAGAAAGATATGCTCAAAATTCACTGTTTGGAATGTTATAAGGTATTTTGAGGAATTGGTGAGAAAAGAGCCGAGTTAGGGTTTTCAAAGTGGAAATATTATTCAAGGTTGATTGAATTTTGATTGGTTAGAAAACCTCCACCCTACTCTGCATCAAATTAGTATCAGATCATAGGTTTTGATCACTTGAAGGAAAGTCGAGGTTGAAGTTTGAAGAAGGAAAAGTTGCAATTTGAAGGGAACAAGATGCCTCCAAAAGGAAGTGAAATAATTGCTAGGGAAATAAGAATGATGAAGGAGTCTCAAGAAGATCTTTTATCCAAATTTGTATCATTGGAAACAAACCAAAGAAGAGGTAAGGCCAGTGCAGATGAGAGTGACTAAGAGGAAGAGGAAGAGGGTGAGAATGAAAACCCTCAAGGAGAAGTCCAAGGTGATGATGAGTTGGACCTTGATGAAAGAAGGATGGTTAAGATGTTGAATGTTGTCAGAGGAGATACTACTGAGGTGAAAATATAATTTCCCATGTATGGTGGGAAGATGGATAGTGAAGAGGTGTTGGATTGGGTTGATGCACTAGACATTATTTTGAATATAAGGAGGCAGCAGATGAATAAAAGGTAAAGTTTGCTAAAAAAAAGTTGAAATTTCCTACCCTAACCTAGTGAAATTATGTGTAGGAAGAGAGAGTGAAAAATGGAAAAGAAAAAATTAATTTATTGGATAGGATGGTGTCTAAAGTTAAGAGTCAATTCTTGCCTGATGACTATGTAATCCAAAATTTTAAAAAGCTGCAAAATCTCAAGCAAAAAGAGATGGATGTCATGACTTACAAAGAGGAGTTTCATAAATTGAGCATTAGATCAGGTCATGTTGAAGATGAAGTTGAGAAGATAGGAAGGTATATGAATGGGTTAAGGTTCAATATTCAAGATGAATTGAGTCTTGCCACCCCTAGAATAGTGGAAGAGTGATTTCAATTGGATGTTAGAGTAGAAAAAGAGTTGAAGAGAAGGCATGAGAGACAAGGTAGAGGCAGAGGCAGCACCTCTAGAGGTAGAGGTTCATTTTCCAACTCAAGGTAGTCATATGAAAGCTAATAAGATGCAAGTAAAGGCCAATAACAAGGGGCATATTAGAGAGATGGATTTAGAGATTGTGGATCAAGTTTTAGAGGCAGATTTGGAGGACAAGGAAGAGGTTCAGAAGGATTCACAGGGAGATTTTATTAGTGAAATCAATTTGGCCATCAAGCATGGAAGTGACTAAAGAAAAAACCTTCTACATCACATGTTGGTGAAAGGAGAACATAGTTGGTGCAAGAATAAGACAATGAAAGTGTGAACTCAATGCCACAACATGTTGCTCCAAAGATTGGTGAAGCGCTAATGGTAAGGAGAACACTCATCAAATCATCAAAAGAGAAGGAAAATCTTCAAGAAAACTTGTAAGTGCATGGGTAAGGTATGTAAGGTTGTAGTTGATTCAAGAAATACTGATAATATGGTGTCCATTTAAATGGTTGAGAAACTTCATTTTCCTAGAATACCACATGATACTCCCTATAAAGTTTCTTGGTTGAATGAGGGTAAATCTGTTTTGGTAAATGAGCAAGCTTGGGTTGAGTTCAATATAGGAGGGTATAAGGATAATATTTTATGTGATGTGTTACCTATGGATGTGTGACATTTTTTTCTAGGGAGGCATTGGCAATTTGATAGGGATGCAATGTATGATGGTAGAAAAAATACCTATGAGATAAACAAAGATGGAATTTATTTTACTTTGAAACCTTTGATAGAAGATGATAAAGTAAAAACTAAGGAATCCAAGGTGATGATGGTAGGTAGAAAAGAGTTTATAAAGGAAGATAAAGAAGAGCAGATGAACCATGTAGCCAATTCAAAACATGGTAGTAGTATGACAATAGACATGAAGAGTGATCAGATTTTGGAGGGAAATGATATTAAGTTGGTGTCCAAATAAGTTGATTTGGAGGTCAAGGATGAACTAATTTTGGGGATGCAAGATTGGTTTGAGAAGCAACAGGTGGAGGAAGGAAAGAACTTGGACCTTGCAACCATTTCTACTCCTGAAGATATTGTAACAATAGGTATGATCAAAGTTGAGAGATTTGATATCAAACAAGAAAATCCATTTTCTATATTGCAAACTAAAAAAAGTATAGGAAAAGAAAATTCTAGTGATTGTGCAGACCTCAAGGAGAAAGCAACATCCAACATTACAGGTTTGAGTGATAGGAGTTGTGTTGTGGACTCACAATCCAAGCCCCTTTCAAATTTGATGGGTGATGGCATTGGTAAGGAAAGTGCACTTCATATTTTTCTCTTTTTCATTTAAAATGAAGATCTTACATAATCATTACAAATTTTCCACAAGGAGACAGGGGAGATTAGTTGGCATTTATCATTTTGTGTAAAGGGTAGTAACACTAATCAGGAGACTAGGTTTGATGTCATGATCAACAGGGACAAAGAGGAATTGAACATATTTTTTGTTGAAATTGAAGACTTAAGGAGTAAGGGGCCTACATGTAAGATGAAACATGTTATTGATAGAGCACAAGGTTTTGGGATAGTATATGTAATCCCTCAAATAGATGGGAAGTAGCTACATGTTGAAAAGGATAAATACCATCAAGGGGTCATCAATTTCCTAGCTACGGATTTATCTTTTGATGTGTTTCAGTATGGGACTATGTGGAAGGGTGTACTTACTGAAGGCATGAGTGAGGATTATGTCCTCAGACATGGCTACATAATTTTAGACTCAAAGGGCACTTGAGTCCTTTTTCTACTTGGGAGTATGGTGCAAGGCACCATAGGTTTTAATACAAAAAAGTTTCTAAGTGGTACTTTTGGTTTGGTGAAGTCATGTATTTGGGTGTAATAAGGTCTAGAGAGACCATTTCTAATGTTATTAGTTTATTAGAGTCATATAGGGTTGGTTTTTGGTAAAGTTGTCATGTTTTGCAAAATGTTGCAAAAAGTTGCACTAGCAACTTTGCAATTTGTCATATGTGGAAGGTGAGCAGTCATGTATTTAAAAAGTGGTTATGAACCATTTTTTTTTGGTGGTACAAGTTTAAATATGCTTTGTAAACTTTGAGGTAACTCTTTGGATAAGTTTTTAATGATCAAGCAATAGCAATACTGTATTTTCTATGCAATTTTATATATTTTCTGCTACTACACAAGACTGTACAGCCCTGTATGGCCATGAAATGATGTGAAACTAACTTAATTCGATGGTAATTTGAATCTTCTAACATTTTGAATTGGTTTGATCCATCTTCATTGAATTTGAAGGGAGTTTGAGTGATTTTCCTAAAAATAGTTTGTAAACTTAGGGTTTGAGGGTTTGAACACAAAAATCATGTTTTGAAGCCCATTCCACCAGTGAAAATTTTTCAAACTCGATGGAATGGGGGTAGGTAGATTTCTTTCAATTTTTTGGGGGTTTGTAAGAGTAGGGAATGGAGTTAGGGCAGTGTTTGTGCAAGCCCTAGTCTAATTTCTCAATGTTTTAGGTTTAAGTTGATAGGTAGACGTAGGGTTTTGTGGATAGAAGATTGGGAAGTGTTTCAAGTTGTTAGAAATCACATAATTAGACCCTATATGACCTATGGAGAGCCCTAGAGTGGAAGGTGATATTTGGAAGTGAGCGCATTTCTCAAATTTTCTTTGGAAAATAGGCCTAATTGGGCTTAAGGGCAGCGTAGTAGTCTATTTTAGAGGGTGTTGTTACAAAACAACCATATCTTCAATTTGGATATGTTAAATAAGGGCATAAAGGGTGCCTTAAATGGCTTAAATGGTGATGGGTTTTTGGGTTTGAGGAATACTTAGAAAGATGCTCAAAATTCACTATTTGGAATGCTACAAGGCAGTTTGAGGAATTGGTGAGAAAAGAGCAAGTTAGGGTTTTCAAAGTGGGAAGATTGTTCAAGGTTGATTGAATTGTGATTGGTTAAAGAATCTCCACCATAATCTGCATCAAATCTCTTGGCACTTGGAAAGGATTTTTTACATGAGATAACTTCATTTGATCTTTTTTATATATATTCAAGTTATTAGTCTCTAATTTTATTATTTGAGGAAGTATTATGGGTTCTTCTATTCATCCTTCTATGGCCATCTTGGTAAAGGATAAATATGAATCTTGGAAAAATGGCATCTTGACACATCTCAGGTGGCTTGAACTTTTTTATTATCTTTATGGACTCATACCTACACCTACCAAACCGGGGAGTTATTCAACATGGGGTATTATCAATGATCATGTTGCAGGGTTATATGTTATAGTGTTAATATTAAAAATATGTTTGTTGCATTGAACATTGATTGTCCCCATAAACATTGGAATCAACTTTGGGAGATCCATGGAGACCCTCATATCTCTCCATACCCAAACTATCTTGCTATGGATAGTCTCATCCCTCTTGCAGATGTAGATTCCATACCCTTTGATGATGATACTTTAGAGGAGCTTGAGTATATAATATGTCTTGCATGTTATGATGATTCATAAACTTGTCTTCATGTTCCCACTCTTCAGATCGAGATTTCATCAACATCTCTTGTTGTTCTTGATTAGTTTGGAATTACCAAATATTTGGCCCCTATTGGTTTAGTACAACAAGACATTCATCTTCTTCCAGACATATCTTATTGAGATTCATATCTTGTAGACATATCATCCTTATTTGTAGATTCCTATATTGAAAATATGGAGTATTACTTTAAGGGCATTCATCTCCTCTTTTTTGACATCCACAACATAGTTATTGGCCCACCATCCACCATCTTCAACACCTTTGTAGCTTGTTCTCCATCAATCTTCACAAGATCTTAGATTGGCATCATCTCTTTCTAACATGTGGATACTTGAGCACTTTTTAGAGGCACACATAATTTGTATTTGGATCCTTGATTCACCCATCCTTTTGGATTGTCTTCTCTAATGACCAATGGATTTGTTTCTTCCTAAGGGGAGAAATTTAGTTTGTGGGAAATGTATCATATTTTTTCTTTAGTCATTCATCATTGGCACATGAGTTACTTCTTTATGGGTGGATTCATATCCTTATTTTATTTCTCCCTTTGGGGGGAAATTTATTGTACTTGTGTGATAGAGAAATCCTTGGGGTTTCATATTGAGTCCTTCTATCCTTATTTCACCAATGTAGTTATTTTATTTTCTCTTTTAGAGAGGAGTTTTCCCATGTGGTTTTCTTATTTTCTCTAGTTATAAGAGATTCATTTTTGTGTACATGGGTACCTCATCAAGCCTTATAGTCGGAACACATCCATGCATCTATCATTACATTCTTTATCAAGGTTTTATAGATTCTTCCTAAGTTGATCTTAAGTGGGGGTGTTGGAGTAATTAGGACATCGCTTGATAATTAATTAATCATTAAGTTCCTTATTACTTAATTCACTTAATCTAAACTTAAGATTTCTTTTTTATTTATTATATTGGACTAAATATAGGTCATTTTTTCTCATTGCATGAGATTAAGAAACTCGTCACAATCTAATCAAATCCCCATCTAGGGTTTTTTTATGCTTTTATATGCATTCAACTTCATTAAAATAATTCATTCCATTCAATTAAATTATAATTACAAATTAATCTCAATATCAGATGCTTGTGTGATACTTATTTGGATTCAATCATTTCTCTTCTTGGTTGCATAGAAAATCAGTTGCTTTGATCTCTCATTTGTGTTAGTTTTTTTAGTTGCAGGTGATTTTTGGGAGTTGTGGGGTTCACTATCAACTCTAACAAATTGGATTTTGGTAACCTTGTTAAGGTACACCATTGGAGACAAGCCTAGAAAGTGGGACTTGGCATGCCTCAAGCTAAATTTTCCTACAATAATTCAATGAATATATCCATAGGTAAATCACAAGTTCATATTATTTATGGTGGAAATCCTAAGCAGTTTTAGAGTTAGTATAGATACCAGTTAGAGAGAAGGTTAGTGATGTTGGATAAACATATGCAAAACACCCTTAACAATTATAGAAAGAGGTGAGGCAGAAACTACAAGAGAGTAATGATAAATACAAAACTACAATAGATGTTGGTAGAAGACATGAGGTATTCAGTGAAGGTAATTTAGTAATGGTCTATCTGAGAAAATAATTATTTCCCATAGGAACTTACAAGTTAAAGTACAAGAAAATTTCTCCTTGTAAGATCATACAAAAATAAATGATAATTCCTATGAGGTGGGTTTACCACAGAATTTGGATATTTATTCTATGTTTATATAATTTCCATGGTGAAGATCATAATGAAGGAAGTGGAGGAGAAGTGGATCAAGAGTAGAAAAATTCAAATAGGCCAAGAGAAAAGATTGCACAGGTTATAAATAAAAAAGACAATTTACACTTGACAAGGTCAATACAACAGGTATGTGATATAGTGGGAAGGATTACCAACAATAGATAAAACATGGATTATAGAATAGGAATTGAATAAGTTGGATCAAGACAAGTGGCAGAAATTTCAGGACAACTTGCAGGAGTTGTGTTCTTTTTAACCAGTGGAGAATGATGCACAAACTTCCAAATGTCATAAATTTTGACTCAAAAGTTAATTTGGGATGAAATTTTACATGGAGATACATCTTGAGGAGTTTATTGAAATTTAAAACAAACCTAGCTCATTTGGATCTTGTTTCATGGATTTTTCAAGACCAAATTCTTTCATCTAGGGTCGTAAAATTAGCTTTTAGTTATTTATTCAAGATTTTCTAAACTTATTTTTCTTAATATTTTCAAACTCATATTTCTAATTTGATTTCTAAGTTTAAAAATAGGGTCACCATAGTGGTATGAAGGTAATTAGTAATTTTCATGGTTAAATGGATATGTGTGTAAAATTAACTAAAATGGAAAATTAAGAAAGCTATCAAAAGACACCAAAAAGGTCATTTTTAGTTTTTGTAGATATATGGTCTTTTCTTTTCATTGTAGAAGTAGAATGGAGGTAGATAATGAAGAAATCATTAATTTTATTTCCTAATTCTCGGTATCTAATTATGTAGATGTTAATGGTTGATTTGATTCTTTAGTTTGGTTGCATCATGTACCCATGCTTAAAATAAATATATACTTATTTAGCAATAGGTACCCATTTTTATTGCATATTTTATCACAACCATTTAGAAAGGCATACCCATTTAGAAATGGGATCCCAAAATAGAATGATTACATGTTACATATGGGTAGGATTTTAGGTTCAAGAACCTATTCTTAAATAGGAATGCATTTTTACAAAATGTGTGCTTGTTCTTATAAGGAGTTTTGTCCCCCATAAAATATCCACTAAAAGTGGACTTAAATTATTTCACCTACCCATGTGTATCCAATCACAATCACCATGATTATAATTAGCTCTAGGAGTAATTTGAAAGTATAAAATGTAAATAGTTGATCCCCAAAACTATTTTCTCTCCATGTTAATGCACAAGTTCACAAGTTAAGTTTTTTTTTATGGGGAAAATAGGTTTTGATGGGGCCCTGAAACCCATTACAAATAGGTTTTGAAGGGACTTGAAACCCTATCTAAGAAAAGCATGTTGCTAAAAGATAAATCACAAACCATCAACAACCCAACAACAACAACAACAAAAAGAAAAGAAAAATTACACCACAAGCTGCACAAAGGTTTTGAAGGGACCTTGAACCCTTTACAACAAATTTTTGACTAGGACCTTTAACCCAAGAAAAGAGAGGGACTTAAAAACCTAACATAAAATGAGAACCACCTGAATCATCCAAGCAGTCGTCAGCCTGAACCAGCCAGACTACAACAAAACATCCACTTAATGAGAACAACACTAAGCCAAAACAAAGAGGGAAGAAATATCTCCCATCCAAAACCACCATACCCACCCTACACCCTACCTCAATAAATGAGTAATAAGGTTAGAAAGAGTATAGAGACCACCTTTCAAACCAAGGTACCAACTCAATCTCCACCTCAATAGGAGAGAGCTCCCCTCTATTGGAGAGGATGTCACAACCAACTATTCCATTGCCGCCTAAAAAATATAGCACCCTCAACCTCCACCTCCATAGGAGAAGCGTCCACCTCAAAAGGATTAGCCATTGAGGAAACCAAAAACCTTCACCTCCCAACTCCACATCAATAGGAGATGAATCCACCTCCATAGGATTTGAGGAGAAAGCTAGCACAACAAAACCAATAGTTGAACCATCCTTTGGCATAACCTAAAACAAGAATAAAAGGTGGAGCATGAAAAGAGACTTGAACAACATCCAATACTTGAAGGAAACAATATAAACCTCCTCAACGAGCTCACACAATTGGGTCCAAGGAAAAATCAATAAACATATCCCAGCCAGTAGCAAACAAGCACCAACCTAGATAGGTTCCAACACCACCAAACCAAGAAAAAAATAGGACTTCTTCATAAATAAGAAACCCTCCTCACACCACCACGGGGGGGGAAACAAGGTAACTCAAGAAGATAAAAATTTGTAACCAATAACAAGACTCCAAAGAAGTATGATAAGAGAAACAACACCTTGTCCTTAACTGAAAGATGAACCCCGTACATAACAAAATCTTCAAAACCCAGAAGGGGTTAACAATAAAGCACCAAGATTGGATGCATAAGCCAACCAAGAATCCACTCCAAACAACAAAAACCAAATCCAACAAGAAGGAAAACCCCCTGATTAAGATAATCAACACAAGCTAAAAGGGGTAATAGACCAAAAGAGGAGGTGTAGACATCCAAATTTGGACACTTAATTTATCCAAATTTATCACTTTTCGTCTAAACATCCTCTTATCCGAGTTAATTAAGTAATATTACTATTATTTAATTAATATCTTTAATTATGCCAAATCCCTAAGGTATTTAATTAATAATTAAATACCTTACCCTCCTTAATCCTTTTTTCATCAAATAAATTAAATAAATAATACATTTATTTAATTTCTCACATGTCATTTTCATCTAATCCTAATCCATTCTTAATCTCTTCATTAAGAATGTGCACATGCCTAATCCTTGATTAGGATGTGTCACATCCTCCAACTTTTGCAAGTTGGCTTCTAATCCACATTAACCCCTAATTATCCTCTAATTACTAATTAGTTAAACCTAATTAGTACCTTAGTCAACTCTCCCCATCCCCCAAGGAATTTTTAATTCCTTTTTATTCATCCCATGTCTCTCTCCTCCCCATGTGAATTTTTAATTCACATTCTATCCTTCCAAGGCTTCTAGAGCCTTGGACTTGTCACAATCTCCACATGTGACCAAGTCCCACTTTTTGGAGCCCACCTTTTATCCCTCTAGATCCTCCTAGGAATGAATTTTTAATTCACATTTATATCCCCAACCACCTTTCCTTTTCCCATGTAGATTTTGAGGAATTCCAAAATTCCTCAAATGTCCTTTCACTCCCACTTGGGGACAAGAATTCCTTTTTGTGGAAATCTCCTCACTCCCCAAGGTGCATGTCCTTTTTCCACCTCATGTACCTTCTTGACACCTCACTTACACCCTTCATATCCCTTGTCCACTTCACCCTCTCACATGTCAAGATGGAGGGGGTTCTCAACCCACCATAGCCCTTCATCTTGACCTTGTTGGAGCAATCTTGACCGTTGAATTCTCTAGAGAATTCAAATTCTCCTATAAATACCCCCTCCTCAAGGGCATTTTCAACACTTTCATTTGGAGCAACCTTATGCTGCCAATTTGCATTCTCAAAACACTTTTTTATTTTCATAACTACATGCTGCCAATCTACATCTTCAATCCTATGCCATCATTTATCCATCTCTTTTAATCATCTTTCACATTGAATCTTGCATTTAGTCACTCAAGCAATCATCTAAGGAGCACACAAATCATTCCAAGCAAGGGCCAATCAAAGAGATATCAACAGCAAGGAAGGTGAAATCATTTTCATCTTGTTTTGTTCATTTTCCTTTTCGTTATATCACTCTTTTGGCTAATCTTGAGGTGTCCTTGGTCTTTTACCATTCATATTTTTAAGTTGTTTTGCACATTTAGAGTAGGATAAATTTCGAGGTATATTGGAGGAAACAACCCCTCAAACTAGAACAATAGAAACAAACCCAAGATAGGGTTCCAAACACAAAGAAAACACCCAGCACCAAGGAACTTCCCACTCAAGCTCACCAAATGTAGGATAGACAAGAAGACATCCACACCCTTCCAAAGGATAGGGTCACTTAGAAAGATCAAGCGGGCAAAAAAGAAGACCCCAGCAAAAATAATCTCGCACACCAAACTTGAAATACAAACCTATGTTTGACACAAAAGTCTCCAACAAAGAGTCTTCACAGAAACCTAAGGAACCTCACAAGCTTTATCCAAGCCAATTGTCCATAGAGAAGGACACAAAAAATAACCCCATCCAACCCACACAGGGAGCCTTGAACACCTTTTGCTCAAATGCAAACCTAGCATCTACCCAATCTACAGGTAACACCAAAGGCAGAAGAAGCCACCCACCAACAAAAAAAATTCCACACCATTGTGTAGAAAATGCAAGAGGGAGGAAGACAACTCCAACAACCACCAAAACACCATTGTCATCATCTAAATTTATAGCATCATTCTCCTCAATGCTCTCAAAATGTAGATCACCATTCCCATGCCCATTCCCATTCCTCTCTCCTCTGTTCACCATTTAAGTATTATTACCATTCTAGGAGAGCTTGTTTGGTTTCACATATTATAAAAATATTATTCACAAGTTAAGTTGATCATGATTATCATCTTAATTTTCTCACCTATCAAGTCTACATGGAGAACCTCTCATTTTTTTGTTATTTTTTCTAAAGTAATTTTGTACATTACAATGATATCTCCTTCAACTATATTTCTAATTTTATAAGCTTTGAGATCTTCAATTACTTGATTTATTTAAAAAAAATTGGTCTAAAATGGTGATAAGAAGATGAATTTATGGCTTGAAAATTTAGTTTCGATAGTATAAATATAAACAAATAGTGTTGATTACCTTTTGGATACTTTATGTTATATTATTTTTTGGTTTTTTTCTAATATTTTGCTAGTTTCCCTTTTTAACTACAATAAATTTGTGTAGTGTTAAAGTGTGTAGTGTAAAGTTTTATGAATTTGGTGTATAAAGTATTATTTTGGATGATACAAGAAGGTAGGACATGAAATTTCTATCAAAAGTTGAGATGCAATTTATGGAGAAAAGTTCTTGAAACTATCAAATATAAATGAGGATGCATCATTATTAAGATAAATAAACTTGTTGTCTTTAATTTTTAAGGTGTAATGACCCCATGGGAATTTCCTAACACCTTTATATCTCTTATCAATTAGCTCTCTTAATTTTATAGATCAAAATTATAAGATTTTCATAACATTTTTTCTTTCAAATTAGTCAAATTTAAGTTTTCCATAGATCATCACTCCAAACTATTAATTCATATTTAACAAAAAATAAAGTTGATAATGGTATGTTACAATAAAAAATTTCAAGTATCTATACATGTTTACAAGCTCCTAAAATAAATAGTGGTATGTGAGGAGAAAACTAAAATTTAGTATGACAAAACCATACATGATTTTAGAATATCAATATCTTGTAATAA
The DNA here is from genome assembly GCA_007258455.2 of Sequoia sempervirens. Classification (NCBI taxonomy): domain Eukaryota; kingdom Viridiplantae; phylum Streptophyta; class Pinopsida; order Cupressales; family Cupressaceae; genus Sequoia; species Sequoia sempervirens. The sequence continues at coordinate 9,858 of VDFB02128188.1, read as the reverse complement.
AAATTAATGCATGAGCATCCATGGCCTAGTGGTAATCATGTTTCAATATATTTTGCTTAATTTTGGAGTGAAGGTATTTCATATTTTTGTCTTGTAAATTTCATTTTCATGAGAATTTGAATGTCAAGGTATGTGGTGAATTTGAATTTACATGTTGGAGTGATTTAAGTGCAACCGAGATAAGAGTAGTGGTGGAAAAGGTTATTTAAAAGTACAATACCTGAAAAAGCACAATGGAGGTGTTGGGATTAACATGAAAATCAATTTAATTTCACATTTTAAATATCCTTAAAAAATAGGGAATGTGGGAGTGGACGCCCAAATGGATAGAGATTGAAAATTGCTTTAAAAAATCAAAAAGCGGGAAAGAGATAAGCATTCCACTTTCTTTATGTATCATGCCATAACTTTAATTGGTTTGATTTGGATTATCATTTATTGATTTTTGTTGCATTGTAACTCTCCCAAGAATGGTTGTACCATTTTGGTGTCTTCATGAAATGCTAAGAAATGAAAATAAAATGAAAGTGTGTTTCATTTCATTTCATGGGCAGGAAAACAAAAGAGTGGGTTTTCATTTTTCATTTTAGTTTTTCCTTGTTCATTTTTAGAGGAGAGACTCAAGTCGGCATGTGATTTCTCTAGGAAGGGTTTTCAAAAGAGTTAATTTCAGGTTGAAGACATGGAAATGAAGCTACAACAATGAGCATCCATTAAAATTTATTGACTGCAGGTTGGCAATGTAATGTTTTATGTGTTATTACAGGAGAAGGGTTTGAAGATTGTATGGGAAGATTTGTTTGATTTTGTTGATGTTAATTTTTTGTAGTTTGTGCATTTAAATGGGCCATGTTGTTTCCCTTGAGTCCCTTGAGGACTAAAGTAAACATTAAGCAATATTTTGTAATGAAGTTTGTGATTTGGTTGCAAGTAGAAATCTGGTTGTTGTGATATTTTGCAGTAGTGTGTGTGAATAAAAGTTTCATGTTTAATTTGAATTCAAGAAGGATTTTGTATTGTGAGGGTTGTTATTTAATCTTCATACATTAGTGGTATCATACTAGAAAGATCTTAAACGTGTAACAAACTACCGAAGAGAGGCAGTTGCACTAGGATTGTGTTGTGGGTGTTGAAAAAAAATGGATTGGAGAGGATCCCATCATGGTAGAGGTAGAAGTAGAGGTAGAGGAAGAGGAGATAATTTTGTAAGATATGATGATTTTAGAGCCTTGAGAAGGTAGGTTGAAACTTTTCAAAATGAGATAAGGAGAGGATTTTCAAGAATGAGAGACCCAAGAAGTGAAGATGATGAAGATGAAGATGAAAGTACCTAGAATGCTAGTTTAGATACTGAGCAAAGAGAAGAAATTGCAGTAGTTACAAATGACCCACTACTAAAATCTTTTACAAAAATGGAGGTGCTACATTCAATGGTAGTTTGAACCCAGAAGAATTGATAGATTGGCTTAATGAAATGGAAGAGTATTTGGAATTTGAAGAGATAGAGGATCTTGATAAAGTGAGATTTTCCAAGACAAGGCTAAAAGGACATGCCTCAATATGGTGGAGAGAGGTCCAATTAGAAAGGGGAAGAAGATGCAAAGATAAAATTACCAAACGGGATAAAATGATGGAAAGATTGAAAAGACAATTTCTTCTTGTAGACAATGAATTAGACTTGCTCAAGAGAATGCAAGGTTTGAAGAAAGGAAGCAAAACTATTAAAGAATGCACGAAAGAATTCCAAAAAAGTATCATAAGGACTAGACATTCAAAGGCGACTAAGGAAAAGGTTGCAAGATACATAAATGGGTTGAGACAAAGCATTCAAGAGGAGATGCCACTAATTAGAGTTGTGACAATGGAAGATGTTTATCAAATAGCATTGAAGATAGAAGAAAGGATGAACAAGAGGTTTGAGAATAAACACAAGGGAAAGGATAAAGCCTATGTGTGGTAAAGGGAGGATGAACAACAGATTCAAGACATTAAGGACAGAAAGGATGAAAAGTGTGAAAGCTCAAACAAGTCTCGTGATCAAAAATTTAGAGCAAGAGGGAGATTGGGTAGCAGGTTTGGAAGAGGAAATTACAAAACAACCTGTTTTAGATGTGGAGAAGAAGGTCATAGGGCCTATGATTGTCCTCATGAAGAGGAAAGACCAAGAAGAAGGACTAAAAATCATAATAGAAAAGCAAACATAAATGGAGAAGATGCTAAGTCTTCACACTTGAAAGAGGTAGAGGATGGAGAGGCACTTGTTTCAAAAAATAGTCTTGATGAATGAAGGAAAAGAACCAAATCAAAGGAAGAGATTGTTCAAAACCATATGTAAGTGTGAAGGTAAATTTTGTAGTGTTATCATTGATGATGGAAGCACAAATAATTTAGTTTTTGAAGAAATGGTAAATAAATTAAAGTTGGAAAGATGAAGGCACCTGCATCCATATAGGATTGTTTGGTTGCAAGATGAAAAGAAGGTTTTGGTTAGCGAACAATGTTTGGTGAAATTCAAGATAGGTGATTATCATGATGAAATTTTATGTGATATAATTTTTATGGATGTTTGTCACTTGTTATTGGGAAGGCCTTGGAAATTTGATAGGTGTGCGATACATGATGGGTATGCCAATACATACTCCTTGATGAAGGATGGAATCAAACACAAGTTGAAACCCTTGAGTAAGGAAGAAGGAAAGGTATGTAATAAAGGTGGAATTTTTTTGGTTAATGGAGTTAAACAGTTTATAGAAAAGGATGGGAATGCACATTTTGATTTGTTGATGCAAGTTGCAGCAATGTGGATTGCACGCAAGAAAGGTAAAGTGCAGATTTTAGTGGGGAAAAAGGAGGTGAAATCTGATTTTTGTAAGAATGATGTTAAATATGATTTATTTGAGCATGGTAAAAGTGTTGTAGAAAATGAGATTGCAGTAAAGAAATTATTAGTAAAAGAGGGCACAATGGTTGAAAGTAAGGAAGGTTACAAGAAGGAGAATGTTGATTTGTTTGGTGAACTTCCCTTTGCATCATTTGTTGATTTATTTGATAAAGAGATTGGTAAGAATGATATTTTGTTGCAGGTTGGAGAGGATAAATCTTTTGATTATGTCACTAAAATTGATAAGAATGCAGAGGATGAAGTGATTGTAGCTAAAAATTATCTTTTAGAAGGCATGAAGGAGGAAGAGCATAATGTTGTAACCAAGGGTGATGATGAACAAGTGGTTGCAGCAATTAAATAAAACGAGATAATGAATGAGTTTTGTTATTTTTCTAAAGGAGAAGTAGTAGATGTTCATGAATTTTCATATTTTCATAGTGTAAGTTGGTGGGAGATGAATTGTGTCAAAAAAGGGAGAAAGAGAGGAAGAATGAAAGAGGGAAGAGACATCAAGTTGCAGGGACATGCGAGGAATAAGGTTCAAGAGAGTAAGGAAGAAAAGTGGGTGAAAAATGAGCATCATATCTACAAATTTTTATGAGGCACTCATGAAACATTTCTTTTCTACCGTGGGTGTCTAATGCAAGAGCATCCATGGCCTAGGGGTAATTTTGTTTCAATCTATTTTGCTTAATTTTGGAGTGGCAATTTTAGAGTGAAGGTATTTCATATTTTTGGCTTGTAAATTTCATTTCCATGAGCATTTGAATGTCAAGGTATGTGGTGAATTTGAATTTACATTTTGGACTTGATTTAAGTGCAATCGAGATAAGAGTAGTGGTGGAAAAGGTGCTTTAAAAGCACAATACCTGAAAAAGAACAATGGAGGCGTTGGGATTAGCATGAAAATAAGTTTTATTTCACATTTTTAAGATCCCTAAAAAAAGGGAATGTGGAAGTGGAGGCCCAAATGGATAGGGATTGAAAATTGCTTTAAAAAATAAAAAAGCAGGAAAGAGATAAGCATTTCACTTTCTTTGTGTACCAGGCCATAACTTTAATTGGTTTTATTTAGCATATGATTTATTGATTTTCACTGCATTGCAACTCTCCAAAAATGGGAATACCATTTTTGGGTCTTCATGAAATGCTAAGAAATGAAATTGAAATGAAAGTGTGTTTCATTTCATTTCATGGGCAAGCAAACAAAAGAGTGGGTTTTCATTTTTCATTTTAATTTTTCCTTATTTATTTTTGGAGAGACTCAGGTCAGCGTGCGATTTCTCCAAGAAGGGTTTTCAAAAGATTTTATTGCGGGTTGAATACATGGAAATGAAGCTAAAACAGTGAGCATCCATTGAAAGTTATTGATTGCAGGCTAGAAATGCAATGTTTTATGTGTTATTACAGGAGAAGGGTTTAAAGATTGCATGGGAAGATTTGTTTGTTGTTGTTGATGTTAATTTTCTATAGTTTTTGCATTTAAATAGGTCATTTTGTTGCCCTTGAGTCCCTTGAGGGCTGATGTAAACATTGAGCAATATTTTGTAATGAAGTTTGTGATTTGGTTGCAAGTAAAAATCTGGTTGTGATATTTTAAAGCAGTGTGTGTGAATAAAAGTTTCATGTTTAATTTCAATTCAAAAAGGATTTTGTATTGTGAGGGTTGTGATTTAATATTCATAAATTAAAAATTAAGTCATCAACAAAAGAGTTCATTTTAAGATTATTTACAATTATGATTTTTTGATATTATTGTCATAAAAATTTAAAACTTTATTTGACTTTAAGAAAATATTGAAACAATTTACATAATCTTTCAATTACACATTAAAAGTGTTAAGGTATTTAAGTTTTAACTTAGGGTAAATTATTTTGATTAGTTTCTTCCCGTACTAGGTGGCTATTTACCTAATACCTATTTTTCTTGCCTTAATAAGGCACATTGTACAATATGTAAAATCAGATCTCAATCCATTTTTTTCCTAGTGAAAGAGCCCTGAGCTTCTCTCATATTTGTGGAGGTGTTATTTGCAGTTGGTGCTCTTGGGTTTGGTGGAAATCCCCAACATGATATCAGAGCATACCACTCTTCCCTCCTTCCGCCTTTGAGAGTTTTCATCAAATTTTGAGATCAATTATTTGTTGCAGATGTTTCAGCATTTGAAATTTTTTAATTTTTCAAAATTACCTATTCTGCTTTATTTCTGATTATTTCAATTTTCCTGGAGGCATAAGTTGTTGTTCATGTGTTTGGAAGCAACATTTTTCTTTTCATTTTCTAGAGGGTATGGTTAGAGTCTTGAAAGAGTATTGACAAGGATGTGAAGAGGCACTGTCGTGGTATCCAAAAGAGACTGTGGAATTTTTTTCCTCATCAAAGGCATTTCTTTTTGTTGATCCTTGGAGGGGCATTTTTGGTCATTGAAGCCTGCCTTTTTGTTCAAGAGATAATTGCTAAATTATTTGTTGTGTGGGTGTTTATTTGGTCATCACTTGAGGTTTTGAAACTTGAAGAGGCCCATTTTTTCTACACTCAGGAATTTTTTCTTCATTGGAGCCTTTGATTTTCTATAAGAGGTGTGCTTTTTTGGCTCTGGAAACAATGAGTCTGGAAGACCCAATTTTCATCTTTGAATAGGCATCTTTTTGCAATCTGCAAAGGCACGTCCAAAAGAAGGCACGATTCTCCGTTTTGAAGAGCGATTTTGTTGGGAGAGGGCATGGCATTTATGTGTTAAGAGGGATGTTTTATTGGTGTGATGATGTGAATTTGTCTTGAGGCTCGATTCAACATTACAAAGTTGTAGGTGAATCTTGGAAGGCTTGATCTCTAATTAGAGGCATGAGTTGAGGCATTTTCTCTACATGCTTGGAGACTGGAGGTGTTGTAATTTATTGGAGGCTATGATCTGCTTGGGAAATCTAACCTGGAGGCTGTGTTTCAACCTTGGCTGGGTGTGATTCTTCTTTTGGTGGTTTTGGATTGGGAGCTCGCACGTTTGAAGGGTGTGCTCAATGGAGAAGTTGGTGGTTGAATGGTGGAATAGTAGAGCATTTAAAAGGTTGTATCATATGTAATTATATTCATCTCATATTTTTCCTCCTTCTGGTGAAATAACATGTGTATGCTTCTCTCATTCTTTGATGAAGGTCTATCCTAGAAGTGGTGATCTTGGGTTCCACCTTCACAGTGGATTTCCACCAAACCCAGGAGCACCAACTAAAAGGATATCCTTATGGTTGTTTTACCTATGGAATATAAAAAACATAAGAAACTTTATTTATCCATGTACAATTGATATGGTTAGATGCAAAGAAATATGATCGAAATTCAAAGTCCTTTGAAATGTGGATATTTACAATAAGTACTTTTATAAAAAAATTACAATAAAAATTATTATTAAACTATTTTTTATGTCAACATTGATTAGAATTCAATATTGGTACTCGCACAAAGTTTTGAAAACAACCCTATTATCCTAGCAAATCTAGGTCATTTGGCCCTAACTTTTTTGAAAGCCTAAAGTTGAATTTATTTATTTATTTTTTGGGGAGGGGAATATTTATTGTGTCTTGGTTGAAAACTAATGAATTACAATAATGTGATAGAAGACCGCAACTTCTATAGAATTTTTTTGACCATGTTTTAATTATTGCCACACAATGACTCTAAACTTCCATATCTCATAACTTTTGACTTAGCACTCCTTTTATAGATTCATTTATTTTGAGTGTATATTTTTTGCAAGGAAAATAGATTTGATATCACATCATAATCATATTATGTCCTAAAAATTTAATTTTTGTATTTCCCATTTTTAATAAATATTATAAACTAGTAAAAAACTATATAATGTTACATTTCTATGGAATTTTTAAGAGGGTAATTTTTTAATTATTTTTTTTGGGTTGTGGGGGATGAATCTCTATGAAACCATTTATGTAGGGCCCTTTTTTTTTTGGTACACAAGATGAGCCACATGCCTGTTACTTTTAGTATGCATTCATAATTGTGAGTGAAATGACACAATTATTTCCTATAATAATACTAGACAAAAATTATTATTTCTCATGAAGAGCCTATATTGAGACCTTCTTTAGTCAATAAGGTCTACATTATGGGATAAATTCCATAGATAACTATTTTGGATAAGCACAATAATTGGTTCCATAATCATGTTATTGTTTATAGTGACATTTGTTTGTCACTTCTTATGGGGTTTGTCTATAACATTAAGGATGTTAAGTGCATGTGTAACGCCCCGCCGTGCGAACCCCAAAGGACAACAACACAATAATTACCGCATTATTATTATTATTTTTAAATAACATAACATACATGTAATACACATTAAGTCATAACATGAATTTCATTTAAGTAAATTCACTAACACATACATCCCTTGGGGTACACGAAGAGTCATTACGCGACTTAGATCCATACAACAACAATAAAGAATAAAATCCAAAGATATAAAGTAAACATTATCAAATGTAACACATACATGATAATCATTGATAAGAAACCATCTATGTACGTAAATGCAACATATACATGATTAACTTAACACATTGAATAACAACTGCCATAGCCAATATCCACACCAAGTTTAACATCTCATTACAGTACAATGTTTAAGAAGTACAATGATGCAAAAGTGTTTCCAAACATAAATGGAAACCGTACACAATATAGCATGATACAAATAAACTGATGAATACCAAGTATCATAACTAGCTCCAAGTCATATACAACTCTGAAGTCGCTGCAACGGCACCAATCTGCACCTCTCGATCCTCGACTGGGAACCCAATGGGGTGCTTAGCACATTCCACCCGACCACGTGAGTCCAAAGACCCACCCCCCGTGCTAGGAGCTAACAAGAAAGAGACCTCAACCAAGAACTTCCAAACAAGGAACCACAAGACTCAACGTCATACAAAAGTATCATAAAACTCAAGGATCCCAATGACATAATCAACAACATCCAAGAATCAGCATAATAACATAAAATCATAAATCTCATCACATAAATCAAATCAATGGCCAGTACACAAGTAACCAAAGGATGATCATGAAACACTTCCAATCAAACTGCATTAATAAACACAACACAATTCCAAATTGCAATTAACCAATCCAATAACATCATATCACAGTACCATAAGAGTACAAGGTCATAAGTCAAATATCAATGAGATCATACAAGACCACAAAGTACACCAAAGATAAGATAGGGTAAAACCATAAATCATTTCAAACAACTATATTTCATCAATTCAAGACAAAGAACCACTTCTAGAGGATTTCCAAAGAAGCAACATAAGAAGGAGTGTTAGAGGAGAGTGTCATCGCATGGCTTAACATGGATTCTCCAGACTACCTATTACAAGGTGCCGCCTCCATCTACTGACGGATTATCCATACAACCAAGCGCTAGGAGCCGCCTCCATCTATGGTTATCCAGGCTACCTATCTCAAGGAACCGCCCCATAGGGTTGCTCATGCGGAACCGTTACCTTTCGTGAAGACAAGGTAACAATCATGCCAACCACGGCCTTCTCAATCCCCTTTAGTCTGTGGTAGCACTAAAAGGCGGATGAGGCATCAATTATCTTTTTTAATGTGATTCTACCCACCCCCTAGTTAATTACTTATGTTTTCACTTATTAATCACACTCTAATGAGGGCTATCCTGGCGCCCCTTTGTGCGCCGACCACCCACTTAGAGCCACTCTCTCTCTCTCGACACTCAAAACAAAAACAAAAAACAAAAATCCAAGGGTTGTACAACATAACAAGAACATTAGATCACCATAGATAAACATGTGAGGCATTATCCATCTCAATATAAACACATAATCAAAATCTTACAATTCCCGTACAACCCTTTCAAAATCATGAAACCAAAATGCTTTCCACATCAAGGGCACATAAAGAGAGAACATCAACTGACAATCATCTCAAGCCTCTGGAAGTCAAAAGAACGACAACCCACAAATGAGGGTAAAATGAAGCAATACAGTCTCAACACAAAAACTTAACATATGGAAATCTCCTCACCCAAAAGGACTCAAGCGGGGGACCAAAATAATAATGATCCATCAAACTCATTCATTAATCAAATGTGAACTCAATGAATAAAATCACCTATGAAAACCAAACAACTCAAGAGATACATCGAAATAAATTCATCATAACAATCATTAAACACGGGGATACACTTAATGAACAACAATAAACAAACAAACACTTTTTATCCATCCGCAAGGACCAAAATCTAATCACAACCTTATGACACAAAAGAGCTCCCTCCACAACAAAACTCAAATAAAATAAAATAAAATAAAATACATAATCAACTTGATACAAATCAACCGGCTCAAACCATCAAAATAAGCATCCTTATAGAGAATTTACGAAGAAGGGAGTAAGGAGATAGTCATCATTTAGAAAATCATCTATTTTACATAAACCCTACATTTATCCAAATATAAAAATCAACTCTTACAACTATCAATTCTCCTCATTACCAAAATAAAACTATGCTAACCAAGAAATTCAACATATCCCTATCTACTTCATAAACTTATAAATATAAAGAAATCACACTAATATTCACGTCACACAATTACATGAATGAATGTTTTTACAAAAATGTTCATTTCACATAACAATTCCTAGGTCTCAAAAAAATATATATATGAAAGATTCCATCACCTATTTGCCAAGAGTATCCATTAGCCAATCATAATCAACCTATGAGGGGTAAGAATATGTTTATTAAGAAAAATACCTTCCTTCTAAATGACATTATACTTTCTTCCTATTTCAAATTAATTCTTCTAATTAACGTAATATTACTAAGTTCATCATTTGCTATAAACCATCATCCACAACATTAATCTTATTGTCATTTTAATATAATTGAATTCTCTAGTAGCAACCTCGATGTCAAATTAGCATTTTC